>MU185747.1:8582-27753 GCA_016904865.1 Pissodes strobi | reverse complement strand
AACTACAATTTGTATTTATCACTCAATTTGTGACTGCATTTCTAAAAATCACTAATTTAGGAACAAATTGGTTATTATTTAATCGAACTTACTCAATAACTGCTTATCAATACGGAATTAAAACGCAATCGAAGACGCAATCTTTAAAAAATAATTATTGTTGACAGTGTCCACTGACAGCTTTATGTTACAAATATTCACCGACGCCGGTCTAAGCAAGGCCCCCTACGACCGTGATCTAAGCCGCCTTGCGAACCCATTTATCTTTAATAATAATTAGATATTATTACTATTAAAAAGAGATGTTTTTGCATTAATTTGTCGACATTTGAAGAAAAAACAGCATATTTTATTTGGAGGAAAAGTTACCTTTCATGGCTTGCTCTCTATTACCAGCCTCACTCCGTTCGGCTGTTAAACACGATCGCGCCATGAAAAGTATCACTTTTCCTCCATATAAAATAATATACTATTGTGACACATAGGGTTTTTCTGCTCTCAATGGTTAAAGGAAAAATTAAATCATACCACTGCTAGCCTAAAAATATATTGCTTATCATTATTTTTGAGACAAATAAAAAGGAACTGAAGCATACAAATTTTATTTAAAAACGTATAAATATGACAAATCTGGTTAATGACATATTCAAAAAGTAGCTTAATAACTATTTTCTTCTATTAAATACCTATTAAAAATATATTTTCATTTCATTATAAATGCTGAATCTCCTAAATAAACTGGTATATCTAGAAAAAAAGATTAAATGTAGAGTATTGGCAATTGTAATTGGTTTATTTAGATTTGCTAAACCAGTAAATTGTTAGGGTATTTCTATAAAGCTATTGTATTAATAAGTACACGTATTAGGTAGGTATATAATATAACTAAAGTAGATAAACATATTTACAGCAGTGCCTTCACTGGTTTTGAGACGTTACCAAGTTAGTATATTTACTTCGAATGGGGAAGAGCCGTCGGCCGTCCACCTCCAATGCTCTCAATCTATTGGTGCCGTTACTTTACTACGTGCATACTATAAATATTTTGGGGGTAAAACAAGGCGGAACCAAGGGAAGCGGCATTGCCAGATTGACATGTAAGAACTTCAGAACCGGTTTTTGATGAATCAAAAATGGGGAAAATAAGTATTTAGTGTTATAATTTAATATGAAAAAAGTATGTACAGTAACTCGTAAACTTAAAATTTGGCAACGCTACATCTATCGATCATAGAATGTGCCTCAATGTTGGGGGAAAACAAAGATCCATTTGTCCCGTCTCTTCAGGTTAAATGTCTTTGTTTTTAGCCAATCATGATGAATCTTAAAATTCGTGGCGCTACTTTGAAGGATATCATAGCTAGAAAATTTTGGGAGTCCACTTTATTTGCAACCAGTGGCGCAACTAGAGAGTGAGGCTAATTATGAAATTAGACCCCTAGACCGAATAGTGCGGCTTAGCCTCCTTTGTCCCCAAAACGTGTTTGGAACTTTCTTAATTTTAGATAAAATGAACTACATAAGATTTTTTTTTCATTGGCGGCTCGCTTAAAACACCAAGTGAATCAATGATTCGCCTTAGATACTTATACTATTTTTCAATTACAATCACTAGAACATAGTAGATTAACAAAAATCATAAACAAATCAACATAAAATTATAAAATGTTGAGGTGTTCAGTCGCTATAAATAGAAGACAAAATCGGAATAATTATTGTATATCGGCGTATTGCTTAAAACGCGGTAACATTTTCTAAACGCGCAAAGTTTATGTCCATTCCATGTCGAATCGAGTTTTGCCCTGATTGAATCAACTTGCGTTGCGGTTTATAACAATGCAGTTGTTTACGGTGGTTGCCTTAGCAATGTGCCATATTGTCTACGTATTATAGATAAGCACTTATGGAAATGACACCACCAAGATTTGTTTGCGAATTGGGATATCGGGTGCTTTTAATTCGTGTTTAACAGTGGTTGCGACGATGCACTTGCGTATAGGTACGTGTATTACTTTTGAAATTTTTGTTCGTTGATAGTTTTTGATTTGTTTTTCGACAATAGCACTAAATACAAATGACTTTACATTTGATCCGGTGTGTTTTTTTTTCTCTTAAAATCTGTCCTGTAGGCAAAATTATGTTAAATAAAATTTGGCAATAGGTACTATCGCTGGAGGAGGGATGCAATTAAATTTGATTCACCAGTTCTTATTGTCACGAGCCGCCACTGGATTTTTTACTAAAAAAGTTAGGTTGTTGAGATGGTTGAAGTTGAAGTCACTGATAATAGCGAAAACGCAGAATTATATGTTATAGTGAAAAAAAACAAAGTGGTGAACATAAACTCTAATAATAAAAGACCTTTGGATTTAGGAGCCATCGACGGCTGCCTAAGTCAATCTGTTTTAGGAAAATTTCCACTGACAACACTTGGTAAACAATCCTAGTATAACCTACTATAAATTATATAATTAGATCGAGTATATTGTGGGAACTGATGCGGATCACATGAAGAAGATGACCAATTTAGGTATAAGGGATGCAAAAACTGAAAAATCACAGATCTATTTCTCACATGGAAAATATAACCAAGTCAAAAGATTACGAAAAAAAGTAAGGAAAAAGGTAGTGTTTTAACACTAGTATCATCAGCGCATAAAGATTTAATCGAAAAAAAAAACGAAAATACGTAAAATTCTTGGCAGAAATATATCTTATTTTAGCAAAAAAAAAAGAGTAGCGTTTAGAGGTTATGGTGAAAGCGAAAAATTGTTAAGTTAGAGAAATTTTGAAGAGATGTGTGAACTTTTAACCAATCATGATGAAGAATTTTGTGCCATATACAAAAACCGAACCAATTACACAAGTTGGTAGGAATAAAACGACATACTAGAATTACTTGCACATACAAATATGACCACATTTTTTAAAGAAATAAGGAGATCCAAAATATTTCCAATTATGGTTGACGAGGCGACAGTTGGCCGAAAGAACATTATGTGTGTGTGGTATTCATTAGACCTAAAAATCAAAGAAATATTTCTTAAATTTGTAGAGTGTTCTGGTAAAACACCAGCTTCAGATTTGGATTCATTAATTAAAAATGAGCTTGATGAACTAAAGCTGTTGGACCTTGACTTAGTGGGCCAATCCTAGGATAGCGCAGCTGTAATGTCTAGTCAAATCGGAGGTCTAGAAGCTAAAATAACAGAAGTTTTCCCAAATGCATTATACACATTGTGTGGCACATAGAGTCAACCTCGCTTTAGTGGAATCATGCAAAAACGTGTAGTCTATGTGGCATTTTGAGGAGCTATATGAGCATTTTTCAAAGCCTCAGCACCATGCAAAATATAGAGATATTATGCATAATTTAGGAATAAAGCCTCAGGAATGGTTTCAACTCTCATATACCAGATGGGTATCAAAATTTAAAAGTTGTGCCGCGGCAAAACATTGAACTCCTGCTCTTATAAATATACTTCAACAAGAAATTGATGAAAGGTGAAGCGAGCAAGCTGTTAAAGCGATTGGCAAATTGTCGTCTATGAGGCAACCAGCTTTCACGTTTCACTAAATAGTATTATGAAAACTCCTTACCACAATGAATATTTTCTCTGAAACACTACAGTCAAATGGCGCCATTTTGGGCAGTGCTGCCAAGGTGGTGGCAGTAGTTATATCGATTTTTGACTCCATGAAGATATTCTAACAAAATTCGTTGTTTTTGCGAATATAAGCTTAGACGCTCCAACGTTCAAAAGAAATAAGCAAATGTCTTCAAATCTCAAAGACTTTGTATCAAATTCTACAATAGGAGCCATGGAAGGTGGAGATGTTGTAAATCAGCTAACGTTTTTTTTTTATAGAATCCTAGATTCTATTATAGGATTCTTAAAAACAAGATTTTGGAACCGAAAAAATTTTTATAGCAAGGGAAGTATACCACTTTTTAAACTGGATTTTGATGGTTCTATTCCATTTATAGACCAGAGCAGAGATGACTGTATTGAAAATTGTGCTAAGTAAAGCTAATAAAGAAATTAATTATGACAATTTAAAAAATAGTTAAATTCAGGAACTTTCCCTTCCCTTTAATTGCTCTTCAAAGTTGCCATAACTTTGCCAGTATCATCCGCAACATGGGAAGGATTATTTTCAATGATAAGAATGGTTTTTAAGTTGCATGTCGCAGGACAGATTTTCAGTACTTGCGGTATTGTTTATTCAGAGAGATGTAAAAATAGATTTAAATAAAGTAGTAGATGGATATGCCTTAAAAGATAGAAAAATATCTTTAAAATATTGGTTTTTAGTTGTAGGAACAAAATAAGGTTAAAAAAATTAGCTAAGTTAAGTGTTTGAAATAAAGAAATGTTAAATACGGTTAACGCGACAATTTTATTGTCATGGCATTATTAACTTGCCAAAAGGATTCAGTACAAAAAATCATAGTTTCCTAAAAATTGCATTTATTCTTAAAACAACTTTAACTTTTTTATCGTTTTTATTTTAATAAGATTCCTTGTCGGTCAATTTGGGCAAGGCTTCAAAAAATTGCCCCCGGCACTCGTATATATGCAGGGCCCAGGGCTTGAGCCCCCCTAAAACTCAGTGTCTAGTTGCGCCACTGTTTTTAACGATTTCATAGAGAAATAAAACGTGAGAGAGAATGCTTCTATTTTCCAATGATATTAATATTGAAATGAGTTTTGAGCTGGCCAATGCCATTTAAGCAGAATTTAGGGCCGTGTCTATAAATAAACTATGCATAAATTTGTTTTGTGCCTTTTCGATTTATTTTTTATATTTATATTCTAACAAGGATTCCAAATTACAGAAGCAAAGCTAATTTTACTGTGTATAAATGAGTAATAGAGGAAGAGGTACGACTTCGCGTGTTTAACTATTTTATATTGTCTAGTAATGAATCCCAGCATTTTAAAGCAATCTGAGACCATTTTTTTTATGTGCTTATCGAAGACTAATTTTTTATCAAAAATTACACCCAAGTCTCTTACTTCATTGACCTTTTTTAATGTTTTATAATTTATAGAATAATTATAGAGAATCTGTTAACGGTTTCTGGTAAAGTATAATACACAACACATTTCAGCATTATCTCTGCAATAGTGTTGAAATCAATGTAAATCTTCCTGCAGTAGGTCGCAATCCCTAACTGATAAAATTTCTTTATATAACTTTAAATCATCGAAATAATCAAAAATTTTAGTAATTAAAGCAATGTATGATATCATTTAAATAACTTACAAAAATAAGGGTTCTAGATATGGCCCCTCAGGGACACCGGAAGATATATAAACTGTGTTAGAAAAACTCCATTAATTAAAACACTGAATTTACTATCATGAAGATAGGAGTCAATGTATGCATGCCATCTACACCGACCCGCTTGAGATATTTAAGCATAATTGATTGGTAAAAACCGTATGAACTATAAGTCGAGAATATAATCGAACGAACAGAGTAAACTATCGTAAACGAATATGCCATTTCGTTCTATTAACTTGCGTAGTAAAGTCTTACTTTGTTCATTAGCCTCTTCACTCTAAACTTACTTGACTCATTAAAAAGTATAATTGTGGCTAATTGCCGACATAATACAAGAAAAGCAATAAAAACGCCGAAATCTAAAATCCTGTACCTGACTCGTTTCAAATGCCTTTTTATGTTTATTTTTATCATAATGTATATATTCGGAGAAAGTAGTTTTGTGGAATAACCAAGTGGTTGACGATAACCGGTAACAAAACCGCCGCGCCAGCCGCTAATATTTTGAACTGATTTTTTTAGAATCACGTCCTCAAGAGCAATCGCATACTTCGATGGCATTTAATGCATCTAGGACGATTACAGTTGCTTTTTCCCGTATTTGAAGAAATATTAGAAAGGTATTTAATGGTCCTTATGTTAGCGATATTGAAAAACGCTTTTAGCACGAGAGCAATAAGTTAAATAAATAAGTTTAAAGAATATATATACACATATTCTGCTAACGGTGTTTACTGTGATACTTGATATGTTTAAAGAAGGATCGTTTAAACACGTTTAAATATGCAAGGAAAGCAAATGTTAGGTAAAGGTGCATGTGATCGAACACATTACAGATGTCTCAAAATTTGCATCTAAAATACGTGGAAATAGCAACAACCGTATTCGAACAAATATTTAAATTTATCATAAAGAAGCTTGTTCCCTTTATTAATATTCATTAAGTAGTATATGCAGAGTGAATATTAGCTGGGTGATTAATATTTTATATTGCCTCAAATCCTCGACTGTTGCATCGAGCTATCCACTGCGGTCGAAACATAGTCAGTTTTGCCGGAAGAGATGGTGAAAATTAGTGACGCCATCTAGACAAGACTTTATAGACGAGAGTAGATTCTTTGTCCTTTCGTCTGATAGGCGGAAGAAAAAAACCTTCCCACGTCTTATCGAGAATTACCTTCACTTATCTCACCTCGTCTCGTTTCTTTTCCGTTATTACAAAATGAAATGACATTAATACAATAATTTTTGTTTTTGAAAAAAGCAGTGGCGCATCATCATTTATAATCAGGATGCCACTTGTTAAAAATTAAAATAAATTTTCGATCAGAAGGTATATCATATCGAAGTTATTTGATATAAACATTTTCAAACACTAAAGACGGGATTTTATGCATTTTGCATGCATATACATGTTTACATATTTTTGTGTTGTTGTAGGAGCAATGCATATTTTATGAACTATTGCATAATAAAGCATGATTTGGGATTTCTGTGCTATTTTCACAGATATTGTATAAGTTGTGCTATTTCCTTACGTTTTATGGCGCCGCTCCCGAACACCTCAAATCGATTTGGATTAAAAAGGCAATATATATGCTTATAAAGTACATAAAGTAATAAACTATCCTTCTAATAAGAAATTGCATTATGATGTACTTCGTGGATTAAGCCTTATATAGAATTTGTTTCGGACGGTGATCATGTTTTTGCAAGTCTTGTTCAAATGTTGTTTCTTGCTCGAAGAAATTCCAAATAGATCAACACACCATCTCACCTTACTAAGGTTAACAGGATGAAGTTCAGTCCCATTCAGTCAACGCTGAAGCAGTCCTTTGAGACTTTTAAAAACGAAAACCATGACCAGTTAGAATTTAACGAAGATCTGTGTAAAATGTTTTTGGCTGCTAATATTTCATTAAACAAGCTAACCAACCCGCAGGTAATGACTTTTCTGCAAAAATATTTAAATCTTAATGCTCCACATGAATTAACATTAAGAAAAAAACTTCGTTGTAAAGGTGTTTTTTACGTGCTAGTATGGCAAAGTTTCCTAAACCAATTTAACAAACTTACCAATAGATGCGTACGGCCGGCAGCCAGAAATACAGTGGAGCGCTAGTTTCGTGGATTCTTCGGTACACTTTAATAAAGTTATTAGGCGCCACCTAGTTAACTGAAACTTAACTAGAAACAATTTACAGTGTTATTAAATCCTGAAAAGTAATTTTTGGAAGAGGTTTTCAATAAAACATAATATTTCCTCAAATTAAATACTTTATTTCTTCCCTACTATCATTGTATACTATGGATAAGATCCCTTGTTATAATAAAACAATTATACAGTACAATTTACATCACATGTATAAACAACGAAGCAATACAAAAAAAAACGCTTGTCCAATATTGACTGTTATTGACAGTTGTGTCAGATCTCAGCTATTAGGCAAATACACAGTCGTACAAATTAATAGGTTACTAAAATGATGAATTGGTGTATAGCGCACAAGGCTGTAAAATAAGAAATGTGAAACTAGTTAATTAATCTGCAGAAAATCTAAACTTTGCCAAGACAGTGTTACAAAATGGTAAATGATATTACTTACAACTTATGAAGTAGGTATTTCTAATTTTAAAATTTTAAGTTATTCTCCAAATCAATATTAGTACTTGTAAATATAAAGTCAATACATCTCCAATGAACTTCAAATCATTACTTGATCTTCCCAAACATGGGTATACAACATCCAGCCGAAGACACGCAACAAATCCAAAACAAGCAAGTAGTCAACAATCCCGATCATTGATGATAATAGAACAAAAATCCATGGAGAGGACCCTAAAAACAATTAGCAAAAAGTAAATATCTAACATGAGAGATTTCTTCAAGCCAATAATCGTCAATTTCTAAAAGCGGCCATATACTCCAGAGAAATAAAACTTCCTCTGCGGAATGAGGCCGAACAAGCTGAATTTTTGCAGAGACCTTCGTTTTGGTGTTCTAATGAAGCACAAAAAAATCTCATATGCCTACTCTTGTGCGTCTTGAGATATCGAAGGTCAAAGGTCATGAAAATCGTTTTCTCGCGAAAATATCGCTTCCAGTGCATCTGACGTCGTAAGAACCCATAACAAAACTTACGTAAAATAGTATTCTCTGCAAAATTGTTTATATACATTCTTTTCGTACGAAGAACCGTTTTCGAGATATAGCATGATAAAGCGGGAGCGCGCATTCGTAATAGGTAATACTGTATTATACTGCAGAGCTATAAATATAGACGCACTTTTATTAATCTGTTAGACTGGAAAATTAAATTCCCATTATTAAAGCCGTTCAAAATTTATTTATTTATAAAAAAAATATATATAATAAATAATTAATAACAAAAAATACATTCTTTTCCACACCACTTTTGAAGTAGAATGCAAGGCGCTTTTTTTCGGCATGGTATCCCCAGTAGGCCTAATCCATGTTTTCGATCTTAGGAAAAGTTTTTTAACATTAATCTATAATTTTTTGCACCTGGGGCTACGCGCCATATGTTTCCTTACCTTCCTCCTCGTCTTCGTGGGGTTCCACTAGCACCTCTATCAACACATTATCTTCGTCAGATGCTTCCTCTATATCTGTTGGCAAAACCTCTTCAGGCTCAAGGTTATTGAAGTCTTCGATGTTTTGCAACTCTGTTGACGGGTTCAGGCAGGCTTGTCCGTGACACTGACTACAAACTTTGGAGCATGGCAGCCCGACTTTTCTACACCCGCACTGCGCACCACTACCCCTTTTTACAATTACAGAATATTGTATTTAATAGTTCGTCTGGAGCAGGTGGCAGTAGTGTTGTTTTCGGCTGTAATATGTCGTTTTTTAAATCCCAACCTCATTCTTCGGGTTGTAGATTTTTCCCTAGCCAAATCTGTACTTGGTAGTAGACCCAATAAATATGCTGTCGAGCTGCTTCACTGGTAGGTGGAAGGGATGACAATTAAACAGGTCTATTAAGTCGTGTAGCCTTAATGAATTGGGTGTATCTAAATTTGTCAAGGTTCACTTCATCTTCTGGAGCACCATACATAGCTAACGGAAAACGCTTTCCGTTCTGAAATACTGTATCTGGCGAGCAATTTTCTACTTGAAATATTTGAGCCGAGTGAGTCAAATCGGGATGTTTCTAAAACCTTGTCATAACCTGAAGTTTTCCTTTGTTGAATAGTGCCTATGTAGTGTCGCATCCAGTGAGGGCATGCAAAAACAAAATATGTTCTTTGTAAAGACGATATTTGCCGAGACTTTTAGACGAATAAATTCGTGTTGATGTAGTCCCTTTGCCAATTTTCTTTAAGAAAATTTGTCGGTCATGTGACTGGGTTCGTCCTATTAAGAGAACAAGCAAATCAATGTCTTCTCCAATGATGACGGCGGTTCTTTATTTTTCCGATACTTCCATGGCTGTTTCGATGATTAGAACATCTGCATCATCCTTGGCTTGTTTTGTAGCGATGTTGGCAGCTTGTAGTTGTTCAATAAGCATTTCAATAAAATTCTTTTTGTTGAATCGGCTTGATAAGAACTTTTCTTGGGTGACTGGCACAATCATTATTGCATCAAAGCGAACTTCATAAGATGTAGACAGTGCAGTGCTTCGTCTTAATTGCTCAATTGCTTTTATATTTCTATAGTTGTCTGAGTATCCGTCAAATATAACAATTATATTAGAACCAAAATGCCTTTGCAAATATGTAACATATCTATCCAGAGTGTCGGAGAAAGTATCGTTTTGTTCCATACGACACGATGTAGCAAAAATCCACCATCGATGACGTAGGTTACATTATCTTCATTGAGTTCAATACTGACAGGCTCCATCATATTATACAATTTTGATTTTGCGGTTTTTCGCATACCCTCATTGTCAAATAGTGATGTTGGATATGGACTTAATTCATACTCAAAATATTTTTGCAGATGAACGTATAATACAGTACTACCTATTACGAATGCGCGCTCCCGCTTTATCATGCTATATCTCGAAAACAGTTGGTCGTACGAAAAAAATGTATATGAACAATTTTGTAGAGAATACTATTTTACGTAAGTTTTGTTATGGGTTCTTATGATGTCAGATGCACTGGAAGCGAGATTTTTGCGAAAAACCGATTTTCATGACCTTTGACATTCGATATCTCAAGACGCACAAGGGTAGGCATATGAGATTTTCTTGTGCTTTATTGGAACATCAAAACGAAGGTTTCTGCAAAAATTCAGCTTGTTCGGTTTCATTCCGCAGATGGCCTCTTTTTCTACCTTATTTCCCTGGAGTAATATGAGAGCAACAGCAATATAGAAACTTTCATAAAGAAAACTGCTAGAACATTTTGTGACTTACCACGAGGAGGTGGATTTCTCAATTCTCATAACTCAACGAAAACTTTTATAGGTAGCCTCCATGATACTGACACTGGTTATGGCCAAAATATATTAATATAACAGAAATACCATAACATAATGCCCTTAATTATTTCAATCAGTCCATGAGGCACCGCGAAAAGGTTTGTGGCTACGACCTAAAGGAAATGACCGGATTTCTCCCGATTCCGAATTTCAACACCCTGATTTCCGAAACAACTTAACTTTGTTGAAATGACGAGCCCAATCACATGATGCAGCATCTAACGTCACAGCTTGGTTCATCGTACTCTGCTACCATATTTGTCAAGCAACAAGTAAACATGCCTTAAAAACGTGCAGGGGAGCGTTACTTGTGAACGTCGATCTGATAGAACCTGTCTAACTGTCGAAATCATATGTGCCTGACACTTAATAATAATAAATCAAAACATAAAATCTCCTCAAAAGTCGAAGAAAACAAAAAGAAATAATATAATATCTAAACATCATTAGACAAATGAATTACAATATATATATTAGATGCCTCTTATGATGCTAAATTGTTTGAAGTTGGTATTGCAAGTAATTGGTTTAAAATAATAAACAAAGTCAATGTTACATTTTTGTCAAACAATTTGTTAAGTGTTTATTAACTTTAAGATTAAGGAAAAGCTTGTGAGCATTTTCCTAAGTGATTAAAAAATAGTTCAAACATTAAAATCTATGAAGACAACGTTGTTAGCAAATTGAACTGTACAACCAGAGTCTTTGAAAGATATTTCCGAAACCTAGTCGAACACCTACTACTCAGAAAGTGACAAAAATTCGACCTGTTATTATCATATCATAAGTAGCTAGTAAATCATTCTAATATATAAATTTATAGAAAGTATATTCAATAACTTACAGATTATAACAAGGTAATATACTTTATACACCCTACATATTGGCTCCAATCTAAATTATTATGCAAATAAAAATAAATATAAACTAAGCGAAGCTGTAGCATTTGTTTATGCCAAAGTTTGAAAATGCTACACTAGTTGAAACAAAGAACGAAATTGGAGGTATAATTTGTCAATGGAGCAACTGTTTCGTGTGGTCGTTGCATAATTAATTTATAACTTAAAATAGCTTTAAAACAACTGGTAGAAACAAATATCCTTACAGTTACCCGTTTTATTTAAGAAGCTTTAGCACATATTTTGCCGAATTCAGTTCCTGTAGATAAAATTCTTGTCATGTTGTCCGATAAGGAAAAGACAGGACGGAATTTAAAAATATTTTATGAAAATTTAATTCATGTAATTTGCCTAGCTTATGGATTAAATAGGGTTGCGTAAGTTATTGGAAGGAGCTTCTTTCCCTTTGGTCGACCACCTAAAAGCATATGTGAAAAAAATATATTCATAAAGGCCTCATTACGAGTTCAGTTTAACAAGGCGAATTTGCCCGGAGTATCGTTACCATTTGAGCCTGTCGTAACCAGAGGAGCAATATTTTACGCAGATAATTTCCAAAAATTGAAAGACTTGTTTTTACAAATGTCTGATGATTTACAGGGCATCCAAAAGTGTAAAGAAGTATTTAAAAATGTTAAAGTGGAACAGCAGTTAATGTATATTAAGTGTAACTATATATTCCAAGCAGCCAGTATTTTGCAACTAGAAGAATCGTGTACAAGTCTACCAGAGTCTATGAATATAATAGAAACATATGTACAAAATTGCATACAAATACGAGGTGAGGTAGGAAAACAGTAGTGGAAAAATTGGAAAGTTTAGTGCAAAAAAAACGCAGGATTTAATGTTTTAAGACAGGTCGTAAATATAGTGTCAAGAAAAACTGTAAATAATCTGGCCATTAAACCTGTCTTAGTTCTAAAATTAAAATTTTGCCCTATAACTTGAGTAAACGTGAGGAGACCTTTTTCTTTGTACAAACATATCCATAGTGATAGCCGCCACAATTTTTTAGTTCAAAACCTTAAAGTACACGTAATAAATAGTGCGTTTTATAATTTTTCCAATTTATATTAATATATGTTTGATATAATTTGATATAGGAAAATTATATTTGTGATTTAATAAAATATATACAATTTTAGTTTATTTGTATTCAGTATTACGCTAATTTAGTGAAAATTTATTTTGAAGAATCAAAATTTAGTTGTTTTATTACTGCATATTTATATATTTTTTGCATGTATCCTGTAAATATTTAAAAAAAATATGCATATATATATATATACATCTCGCAGCAATTTTGCGTCCTTTCAGAAAGAAGATTTTTTGCGTCCTCCAGAAGTAGCGTATATAAAGTAAATATAAATGCGTATATTGAATCTCCAAGAAAATTTATGAACACCAATGTACTTTGTTTGCAAATATCTTTAGAAAAAATATATACAATTTCTTTCATGTAGTACGTTGTTTTGCTTCCTTTTATACTCACGCCTATGTTGAGTCTTTTTAAATATTTTGCGTACATATGTAGCACTATTTTACGTCTACATGCGTATATATTTTCATTATTGCTAACCTTTTTACGTCCATCTGTGTTGCCAAACTTGCGATTTATACCTAAATTCCGGAATAAAGATTTTTGGGGAACGGATAATGTTGTGTGTAAAGATGTGCTATATGTGTAGATATAATATATATTGGTCGGTCTCCACTTAAGGAAGACAATAATAAAACTAGTTAAAATTATTTAAATAGTTTGCTTTTGCGCTTATTAATTTAAATATTGGTGTAAATCGTCATAGAAATATATTTTTTATATAAGTAGTCAATTTGCCTCTTAGGTTCACTTTGAATTTTATTATTTAAAATGTGCGGTAACAACTTTTTTCCTATTTTTTTTTTGGATATCGTATATTAAATGTATTATATACTTTGAAATAATTAAATTAATGTGTTATTCTTTCAATACAAATGGCAGTTATTCTTTAATTTGTAAGACGTGTAAGTTTTAAGGCTGTAAAATAGTTAAGGGATATTCACAATATTAACAAATAACAATTTATATATTAAATTAATAGTATAATACTTTGTTTTCTGAGCATCGATAGGAAATGCAATTAAAGCAATATACAGTGGGGTATTTAGGAATGTGCAGCCCTAGCGATGCGCACTAGTCCGTATTGTCACAGCTTATTCACTACCAGTTAGTCATATCTATCGAAATCGGAAAGTTGTAGTATCGAGTGTCGGGCACTGCGCTTACCTGGCAGTGCCCTGAGCGGTTCCGTTCCAGTCTCGTGATTTTTCAATGTGATGACACGAAGCGAACTGAATTTAAAATGAATTTTCGCCTCAAAATCCACGACAAATTCATCCGAGGCCACGGCTATCGCCCTAAAAAGTCCGTAAATTTCGGATATTTTTAAAAATTTTCCATTTAAAATCGTTTCTAAACGGATTTTAGACAATAACAAAGCATGTTTTAAATTAAACGAACTGTCAAAAGTATTATTCAGATGCCCAGACGTTTAAAACAATATCAAGTCATAGCCCTCTTCTAAAATTTTCACTTGACTTTCCCAAATCAAAGGATGACTAGCTGGTAATGAATAAGCTGTGGTATTGTTGAAGGATACCACGCCGCGAGGCGTATTGACTATAAAAGAATTGGCGGTGTAATTTAAAATTATTAAATCTAGTCTAATATGAGCAGTTTTAGCTACTGTCAGCTGAATCCGTAGGCATAAGACGAAAAATATTGTTTTAGAGTATTAAGAGCAGATACTTACATAGACGCCGCCCGTTTGCTCTAAACAAAGGTGGGGATTCTTTCATTCAATAATTTCCTTGATATTTTATTATTATAGCTCCAGATTCTTTTTCCAAAAAATAAGAGTAACGAGCTTTTTTTGTGATTAGTAAACACCAGTTCTACATTTGCTTCTGCAGAGATTTTACCAATGTTTTGAGGATGGATATTAAAATGTCGGTATTTTATGAACCCTTAAAAGAAACTAAAAAAAAATTATATTATCCAAAATGAGGAAATTTTTAAACTGATTTTTCCGTTACAAAACATTACAAAATGCAGGTGGAATTTTTTAATAGTATAAAGTTATGCGTTAAGATAGGATAGATCTTAGAAATATTTTCATGATGGCTAAGATAGCATTACATATATCTGCAGAGGTTAATGGCCCAATGTCAGCATTTTGAGGGTCTTGAATAAATAGTTATAGTGAGAACGAAAATAAGTTATAGCTCTATAGTCTTTTTATGGATGTTTTACAATTTTATTCATGATAGCTTTACATAATTATATTTGAGCGGCTACTAAAATGTCGACATTTTGAGGACTCTTAAAGAAAAATTCACAGCCCTTTACAAAGATGCAACCGGGGGAGACATTGAAAATGCCAAATCAGAATACAACGCTTATTAAATTTGAGATCTGCGAAAACTCATAATTGTGTTGAAAGTAATAGTTGATATAAGTTTGGGTTAGATCAGATTAGATTACGTAAATTACCACATAAATGCATATTACTTCAAGTGTCGTTGTTTTTTACAATTTATAACTTAAAGTGTGGTTGTAAAAAGCAAAATAACATTTGCATTCGATTCGTCTCTCATTCCCCGATCTAACGATATGCAACACGACTAGTCTGTTGTGAGAATACTAAAAGTCACTCTAACACACCCCTAACACAATTTAATGTAAAAAGTTACTTTTAGCAGATTATGTAAGTTTAGTTTACCAGAATATACCACATAAATAAATATTACTTCAGGTTTCGTTCGTTTTTACAGTTTATAACATTAAGGGTGGTTGTAAAAACTAAAAAAAAATGCATTCGATCCGTCGCAGTCTTAACGCAGTTATTTTCACTTAGTATATACTTATTTTAACCATTTGAGTGAATTCCGATAAGTCATACTCAATTTTAAAAAATTTGGTTAGTTCTGGTTAGTTGTCGAATCAACTTTCGGTTAGTTTAACTTATTCTCAACCTAATATAGTCATTTGTGTCGGCTCCGATACGTCATAATCAATTTTAGTAGATTTGGTTAGTTTGGATTTTGGGTCCTGTAATCAACTTTGGGTTAGTTTCACTTAGTCTCAACTTATTTTACATATTTAAGACGGTTCCGATGCTGTATACTCAATTTTAACGCTTTTGGTTAGTTTTCGTTAGTCTTTCAATCAACTTTAGATTAGTTTCATTTAGTCTCAAATTATTTTAATCATTTAAGTCAGTGTAATCAACTTTCGGTTAGTTTAACTTAGTCTCAACTTATTTTACTAGTTTGAGCCGGTTCCGATACCTCATAACGAATTTTAATAGATTTGGTTAGTTTTGGTTAGTCGTCCAATCAACTTTCGATTGGTTTCACTTAGTCTCAACTTATTTTAATCATTTGGACCGGATCCAATACGTTATAATCAATTTTAATGGGTTTGGTTAGGTTTCGTTAGTCGTTCAATCAACTTTCGGTTAGCTTCACTTTGCTCAAATTGTTTTAATCATTTAAGTCGGTTCCAATACGTTATAATCAACTTCCAAAAATTTGGTTAGTTTGGTTAGTCGTCTAATCAACTTTCAGTTTGTTTCACCTAGTATCATCTTATTTTAGTCATTTGAACTGCTTACAATACGTTATAATCAATTTCAATAGATTTGGTTACTTCTGGTTAGTCGCCGAATCAACTCTCGATTAGTTTAACTTATTCTCAACATAATTTAGTCATTTGACTCGGCTTCGATAACGTTATAATCAATTGGAAGTGATTTGGTTAGTTCCGGTTAGTCGTGTAATCAACTTCCGGTTAGTTTCACTTAGTCCTAACGTATTTTACTAATTTGAGCCGGTTCCGATACGTTATAAGCAATTTTAATAGATTTGGTTAGTTTTGGTTAGTCGTCCAATCAACTTTTGGTTAGTTTCACTTAGTCTCAAGTTATTTTAGCGACATGAACCAATTCCAATACGTTATAATCAATTTTAATAGATTTGGTTAGTTTTGGTTAGTCCTCCAAGTAACTTTCAGTTAGCTTCAACTTATTTTAGTAATTTGAACCGGTTCCGATACGTTATAATCAATTTTAATAGATATGGTTAGTTTTAGTTAGTTTTCATATCAACTTTCGGTTAGTTCCAGTTAGTCTCAACTTATTTTAGTCATCTGAACCTATTACGATACGTTATAATAAATTTTAATATTTTTGGTTAGTCGCCAAATCAACTTTTAGTTAGTTTCACTTAGTCTCAAATTAATTTAGTCCTTTGAACAGGTTTCGATACGTTATAATCAATTATCATAGATTTGGACAGCCTACCAATCAACTTTCGGTTAGTTTCCTTAGTCTCAACTTATTTTACTTATTTGAGCTGGTTCCAATACGTTATAATCAATTTTTCATAAACCGTGTCGTGACTTTCACGAAAATTTTCCGTGTCGTGACGCGACCTTGAAAAATCACTTATAAAACCGAAGAAGTATGCATTTGAACCGTCTCCGATAGGTTATAATCAAATTTAGTGTTTTTTGGTTAGTCGCCAAAATTCGGTTTGTGTTGGTTAGTTTTAACTTACTTCAATTTGTGTAACCTATTCGTATACATTTTAACCCGTTTTGGTGGTTTTGATTACTTTTGGTTAGTTATTTAATGAATCTTCGGTTAGTTTCAGTTAGTTTTAATTTAGTTTAGTCCTTTGAACCGGTTCCGATACGTTATAACCAATTTTAGTGTTTTTGATTAATTTTGGTTTGTCGCCGAAATTCGGCTAATTTGGGCTAATTTGAATTTATCTAATATTTTTAATCTGTTCCGATACGTTTTAGCCATTTTTGGTGCTTTTGGTTAGTCGTTCAGCTAGTTTTATTTTATTTTAGTCATTTGAACTGGTTCCGATGCTTTATATCCAATTTTAATGTTTTAGGTTAGTCGGTAAAATTCGGTTAATTTGGGTTAGTTTTGACTTGTGTTAATATTTTTAATCTGTTCCAATACGTTCTAGCCTTTTTTGGTGCTCTCTGTTACTTTTGGTTAGTTTTGATTAGTCGTTCAATCAACTTTCGGTTAATTCCAGTTAGTTTTAATTTATTTTAGTCTTTTAAATCGGTTCCGGTACGTTATAACCAATTTTAATGTTTTTGGTTAATTTAAGTTAGACGCCAAAATTCATATTAGCGATAATTTCAGCTTGCATTACCAAGTCACAACTGAAATAATACTGTTTTATATTCAATGTGTTAACGTCAGAACACACACACACACTCACACAAATCGCTTAGAAAAAAAAATTCTACGACTGCCCTCGAAAAAGACAAAAACGTACTAACAACTGCTCTTGAAAACTGGACATTTCAAACATCGTGTGAAAACTATACTTTGCACACGGCGTGTGCAAAGTATACTTTTCACACGCCGCTTATTCGGGTATTTAGATTAAAGGGCTTCGTTTCCGTTTTAGAGCTTGGCCCTCAGAGGTCCCATTCCCAGATCTCTAAAAAAGGGGGCCCAATCTTAGGGCTTCACCTTTCTGGAGCCCCTTTTTTGCAAAACTGTAGAAAATTGGAGTCGCATACCAGGGGACCCCTTTTAAGGCTTGGGGCCCAATTTTAGGGCTTCGCCCCCGGGGGCTCCATTCCTAAATCTGTAAAAAACCAGGCTCCCGTGCCATAGGCCCCATTCTAGGGTATCGCCTTCCTGGGGCCTCATTTTAGGGCTTCGCCCCCGGAGCTACTTTTTCAAAATATTTGCGAAATAGGGATCCCACACCGGTGGCCCCATTTTAGGACTATACCCCTAGTTATAGTTTAGCGAGAATCTCTTACTCACGTAGCTTCTTTCGCTAGGAATAAAATTTTCTGATAAATCAATAATAAAAAAGTTTCCCATATAACATGTAATTTTCTACCACACTCCCAGTGGAGCACCCTGTATGTAGCAGTCGTAGAAGAAGTATAGTGTGCTACACGTGCTGAAAAGACTTTTTAGCACTTGTTACACAATATACTATTGAGATACCGATTTATGGCGCTTGCGCTTTTCTAACCACAACGCAATACAAATAATAAAATAGTAAATAGTATAAGCAAGCACGTTTCACGAGCTCG
The DNA here is from genome assembly GCA_016904865.1 of Pissodes strobi. Taxonomy (NCBI): domain Eukaryota; kingdom Metazoa; phylum Arthropoda; class Insecta; order Coleoptera; family Curculionidae; genus Pissodes; species Pissodes strobi. The sequence goes on along the minus strand of MU185747.1, from coordinate 8,981 downwards.
GTTCAAAGCATTTATTCACGATGCAGTGTTGCCAAGTCTTTTCAGAGGCAGGAATCAAAATAGTGCGCAAACTGAAGGATAATATATTCGTTATGTATATTAATTTCGCCCCTAACGGATTTATCCTTAACTAAAATATGAATACAATATTTCACATTGGGCACTAAATTGAGTCCATTCAATTGTTCATTACAGACATCTGGCGATTAAATCAATAACACAAAAAATTGCAGCAGTATTACGAGCATGTGACCATGCGAAATCTGTAAGAACGGTTCGCTTCGGTGCTCTTATGATGGAGATATCAACAAAAACTATTTTGAATCCGATATACGGTCTCAAAATAGTTTCGGACGTAAAATGTTATGTACCGAGTCATAAGGGGGAATCAAAATAATG
>MU185746.1:68559-105364 GCA_016904865.1 Pissodes strobi | reverse complement strand
TCATCCAGAATCCGTATTTTCGCCGCGTGTAGGGGAGGTGCATTATACGAATGGTCATCCATGATGGTTCTAGAACTGCCCTCAAGCGATGGAAATAGGGTTGGTATTGCAGTACCTACCAATCTCGTATGAAGGTGACTGGTAAACATTTTTTCCTCAAAATGTATTTCGCATAACCGATAGCTTTTATGCAAATCAGACAGTTTTTACAAGAGGTCCTCACGATTAGCCTTCATAGCCCATACTCGAGCTCTGTAAAAAATATAACAATAAATAATTTGAATTATAGGTAGGTACCTACTAAACTACATGCCTAATTTCAAATTATCCACATGTAAATAAAGGGCTTTTATTCAATACAATACATACTGATGTTTATTACCTAAATGTGAATAGGTTGGCCTACCTACCCACAACCCTCATCATAACAAAAATAAAATAATAGAGACGGGCGACCATCTAGACCAATGATTTAATAAATAATATTAAATCAATGGTCTAGGCTTAAAATCTGTTACCTGGAAGCAATAAAATATCATTATGGGGATAAGTACACATACCTTCATAATATTGCGTAGTAATGTAATTTTGCTCATTGAAATTACAACAAATAGACCCTTTAGACATAATTTATGAGATAACAATTATTAACAGCAGTAACAGCACCGAAAGGAACTAATTTAATGGAAAAATAATTTAAAAAAATGGGAAAACTGCCAACTGACAGACAAAATTTGTCAGCGCATAATAATTAGTTTCTAAAACTTTCAATGACTAAAGAAAGCAAAAGGGGCTGCAAATCATACCTACTGATATGATATAAAAATAAATAAATTTTAGCTAAAGAATTATATACATTATAAAGTAGCTACTTACCGATTAGGATCCTTGGGAAAACGATAGAATTTTTTGTTCGAGTTATATCCTTTTATAAAACAGTTTGACGCTGCACACACGTGTCCTGATTTCTTCCCACTCATTTTATAATCAAAAACACATCAAAAATGAAAGCAGAAAAGTAAATGTCCAGCAAAGTATTAAAAAATCTCTAAACACAATAAACACATTCAACGACCGGCACGATCATGTCAACAGCTGACTGATTGCTCGCCCGACCGGCCCGACGGCACGTTCAAGCAGTCTTTTACCCCAAGGGGCGGGGCATATGTCATGCGCGAGTAGATCGACCCAAACTCTTCCAGCCAAGAGAGTTGTGGAGCTGAGTAGTATTTAGGCTGTGACCATATTATGCTCCCATAGTCCCACCTTGGCAATACCAGACTGCCAAATAATTTTAGACAACACTCAATAGAGGACCTTGTTCTGTGTGCCCCTCAATAGAGGACCTTGTTCTGTGTGCCCGATTCACCATATTAATAATGTGATCCGTAAAAGCCAGATTGCGGTCAACTATAACACCCAAGTCCTTCTCATTGTTGGAACCCTCAAGCAAGTGTATTCAACTATACTTCTATTAAGTGTAAGAGACATAGCAGAACAGTTTTTACTATTAAAGCCAAATGCATTTGCATTACACCAGTCTACATTATACAAACTTGCTTGTAAACAAACACAATCCTTGATAGAATCTATTTCCATATACATTTTAAAATCATCGGCAAAAAGTAAGGTTTCTGAATTCCCAACAACAGAACATATATCATTAATAGCAATCAAACAAATCAAATCTAATCTCTTGTTCCGAAAAGGCTCTATTACAAAAATATTCTTTAGGAGGGACTTTATCCTGATCGGCAGGGACTTCAGTTGTAAAAACAGTACTGAGCAAACAGGTTTGCAATATTTTCTGTGCCAGATGCAGAAAGATCATTATAGGACACCTGAGCAGGTATATCAGCATCATTCTTTTGATTGCAAATGTAGGACCAGAAATACTTAGGATCACTTAGGAGACTCTGCTCTGCAGTACTGATGTAAGAAGCATATGCTTTTTTAATTTTTAATTAAATTTTTTGCCTAAACTCCCTATATTTATCCCACCAAAAATTGATTTTAGTTCTTTTATATTTACCTAAAAACCTTTCCTTGTCGCTGATCAATTAATGATTTCTCCATTATATCATACCGGAAAGACTCGCCCAACCTGGGTCGACATAGGAACACACTCCACAAAAATGTCATTAACAATCTGATAAAATTCCGTTACACATTTGTTAATGTTACAGCAACAATAAAGACTATCCCAATTTCTGGTTTTAAATAACCCCTACAGTTGTCCAAAGCTTTTTTAAAATTTGAAATATTTAAATATACCACTCAATTAACAAAAATGAATGGCCTAAATGAAAAAAAAAATATTCTTCATAGAAGTTTCGCTTATGTCTTGACAAGGTAATAGAGAAGATCCCATACTTTTTGCTTGTAAACTAACAAAGATACCACAATAAAATATCGTGACCGTTTTTCGTTCTGCTGCCACGGTATGTCAATGCGGCCTCCCGTCGTGTCGCGACCTTCAAATTTTACTCCAGGCGCGCGTTAAGAAGTTTCACTTCAAAAACTACTCAGGTCGAGATCCTGAAGCACCTCTATATGAACAAATAACCCTGAACAATCTATAAACTACAACTTACTTGGTTCCGAAAATGCATATCTACAATTTGTGCATAGTTACAAGTTGTTTAATGCATTCAAAATTTATATGCTATATTGCTCCGAGTAAATGTTCAGATTACCCTAGAGTGTTCAGGGGTAATTTTGGCCCATATGTAGTGAGTAAGCCATATTCTTTACAGTACCGAATATAATAGAAATTCAACTCTGGGTGCGTCGGAATGATAAAATTAGCTTAATGGTAAAATATGTATTAGGCAATTTATTCAGTGTGATGAAATTTGCCTATCTAGTTGTTTATTAGCCTGAAAACAAGAGTTTAAAGGGATCCCAATGTGGATCTTGCAGTCCACTTTCGTACTTAGAGATGTGGAAACAGCCCCCTTTCATAGGTACTTAAGAATGTAGAAACCAATTCTTCCCATTACATTATAGGTATTGTGATTGTGTCAGAGCCAGGAAATTCCCTCTAAAAAATGATCGAACGTTGAACATTAGCCCAGATTGCCCTAGTACAAAGATTTTGGATTTTGGTATCTAGAAGCAAATACACACAATTTTTTTTGTTTTTGTGCAAACTTGTTAGGATATCAAAATTTCAATACAATAATTAAATTTATGCAAGTTTTGTCTTCATTTACGCGTGTACTGTACCTTTATATTTTCAAGATAAACTTTTCAAGCACAAACATGGGCATGATCTTCGAAAAATCTAATTATTCCGATGAAATAAACATTTTATAAATTTTATCAATGGAAGTTGGAAGCATAGATAAATATATGTTGGAAGTGTTCGCTTTCACGTGATGCGTGGAAAGTACTTTTGCAAATTTGCAATAACCACTCGTGACCCGTGAAAATTATTTTATCTAAAATCCACGTGTTAAGGTAAGCTGAAATTTTCCAAACTGAATACATAATCCGCAAGGTTAGTAACAACAAGGGATATCATTTTTCATTTTCGTAAAATCCATGATTAAATAAATATTTGATAATTTTTAACATGGAACTATCTGCTTTCATGTTGCCAGTTGACTCTACAATGGAGGTCGGTGGCGGTGGATGACTCACGGACGGACGTGGACCCAAAGCGATGTTGCATGTCGCTTAGACAAAGAAATTCCTAATCCATAACAGAAATAAGAATATATATTTAAAAAAAAAATTCCTAACTAAGCGATGTCGCCTCTCTTTTTATAGGTAGTATCTCTGGCATTTAAAGATCCTTTACAGGCGTAGCCGACTATATCGAAATCGGTCTCTCCTATTGGTCGATCCGCATGGCCCTTCGCTCACTACGGGGGCTCAAGAAAAGGAAACTAACCAGGTGCTAACCCAAACCAACCCAAGACATACCCAAAATCAAGAAAAAAAAACTGTTTAGAAACATAATCTTAAAAAAAAAACCAACGGGGTTTGAACCCGTGCTGTCTGGTTGAGACCACCGATCTCGATGTTGAGACCCAACTATCTAAAATCTAAACCTCTAGACCACGAGGGTTATTGTGAAAATTGATTGCAACAATGAAGTCTTAATTCCTAATAATAAGCATTTAAAGATCCTTTACCTTTACACAAATAGTGCACTATGTAAAAAATCGACCTCTCCTATTGGTCGATCCGTCCCGTATTACGATAGGTCTGCGTGATGCAATCGATTTGTGTCAAGAGCTCTTGTGGTCTCGAGGTTTATACAGCTGTGTCTCACCTGGACGGCCTAGGTTCAAACCCCGTCGCTGTTATTTTTTTTAAGATTATGTTCCTAAACAATTTTTTTCTTGATTTTGGGCATGTCTTGGGTTAGTTTCCTTTTGTTGAGCCCCCGTAGCGAGCGGAGGGCCATTCAGATCGACCAATAGGAACGGCCGATTTTTATATAGTGCACTATTTGTGTCAAGGATCTTATAATGCTAATAATAAATACCATATAAATATGTATAAGGAAAATATATTTTTCCGAAATGGTGAATGCGCGAAATAAAAAAACCAAATTGGTAAACGTAAACATTCTCTTTATTCTTTGGATTGCATCCACTGAACCATAGAAATAGTCCTATTTCTATGCACTGAACTATATCACGAAGACATATTGTAATACAAGATGGATCGACCAATAGGAGAGGCCGATTTTGATATAGTCGGCTACGCATGTAAAGGATCGTTAAACGCGTATCTCTGGTACTAACTTATTGCATTGCATCTTATATTATATGGAGATCGGTGTCGGTGATAATTACTCAAACAACGATTAAACAGAGATACTTGTTTCAAGGCACTTGCTCGTAAATATAAAATATTAAACCGTTAATGGACGCATTAGCCACGACCCCAGCCCCAGCACGACTTTTCTGTTTTTTTTTTTCGTAGTTGCCAGGTTGCCACATTTTGATGTATGGCCGAAAGTTATCAAAAAATTGTGACGCATTCCGAGTGAGGACAATGAAGTCTTAATTTCTAATAATAATAAATACAATATAAATATGTATCAGGAAAAATATTTTGACGAAATGGTGAATGCGCGAAATAAAAAAAATCAAATTGGTAAACATTCCTCGGTTGGAGGAACTTAAAAAAAAAACAACGTATAGTGTAGTATAGTAGGTATATATTTATCGTATGCTTTAATTGCTTCACTTTTTAGCTACAATTGAACAAATAAAATGTAACTGCTTTTTATCGGTGCTGATTGGTAATCGTAATTATGTGAATAATTAAAATAGGCACTGGGATTGCAAATATGCAATTACGCCTGGCAAAACTAAAGAGTTCTTGTAATACAAACTAGGTATTAAATTAACGCCTTATCTCACAAAGGTTCTTGATTCCTCAGAGTTTGTTTCATTTTATAAATTTGCTTAATAAGTTGATCCCTCGTCGTCTGCAGGCTGTCCCTTTTTTGAATAAGGCCCCGTGTAGCTTTTTCGAGATCGTCGGCGAGTTTAGTTATTACAGTGAAGCGGTAGGCAGCCCGTCCCTCAACCTCACTGAAAAGATAAATGTTCTTAATGTATATTTTTATTGTTTTGTACACTTTGGGTATATGGTGAAAGTTAAGCAGTTGTATGCCATTATTTACAGAACACTTTTATATCCTGAGGCGCGTAGCGCCGAAGAATATAATGTGCGAGGTTAATAATGGCCTTCTCAACCGAGGTATATATAGAATTTTATACTAACTACTAACACTGATATATTACTATATTTGATTTGATTTGATTTTTATATTAGTCATTTTCTACTTATTTTTCAAATTGTTCGAAATATCAGGTAGCCTGGAAGTTCAGTTGTCTAACTGACAGAATTAATTTAATTTTAAATGTCATTTTCCGAAAGATAGACGCTATCTAAAAGTTAAAACCGTAACGTGTGAATAAAATAATTGGAAAATGGGTGAAAATTTTATTGAGAGTGATTTAGATATGGAAGTATGTACCCCTCCTGAACTTAGAGAGACAGCACCTACTGCAAGTAGCGATTTGTTGCCAGAAAAATCGAAGAGAGTGTACATTCAAGTATTAATAAAGGCTGATTTTCATATATAGGACTGTGCGCCTACCATGCTGCGACCGTCGCGCGTCTTCTCTTTTTTTTTACAATAGGACTGGACGACCGCAACACGGTCGTAGCAGAGTCCTATATGTAAAAATGTAAATAAAGGCTACAGTGCGTTTTATATGGAACATACAATTTTTTTTATTTAGAGTGACAAGGACACGGTAGGTGCACGGTAGGCGCACAGTCCTATATATGAAAATCAGCCTTAACAATACTATGGGGAGTCATGAAAAGTGAGTCATACTGTATATAATTTTTTTAGTAATAGCACTGATACAATCCTTATCATTATTTGAATTGATTAGATTTTGAAATTAATCATTTCCTACTCATTTTTCAAATAATCCGAAATGACAACTAGTTGTGAAACTAACAAGTTGAAACTTAAATGACATTTTTCATTTCCTACTCATTTTTCAAATAATCCGAAATGACAACTATACTTGGGGCGCCGAACAGATTCACCAATTGCGGAAACAATTCGTCTTATTTTATGATTGAATAGACCCAATGTTTTGTTTTTCATTTCGATTTTTCTTATCCATAATACAAAAAATAAAAATAGAGTGTGTTAATCAAAGTTCCTATGTTTGGAATCAATGGAATCATAAAATAAAAAGAATTATTGGATCCGTGTTTTCCGTGTTTGGTGAATCTGTTCGGCGCGTCGAGTATAGTTGTGAAACTAACAAGTTGAAACTTAAATGACATTTTCATCATTATTGACCTAGGTTTTTTTTAATGTTATTATTTACCTAGGGTGAGAAATGTTATTTCTCATTTGAGGAATGGAGTAAATAATGGTGATTTATCATGTTAGTAGTAAAAAAAAAATTATTATAATATATTTTCCACTTCCTACTAGCTTTAATACCAACCATTATTATTGACCGATTTTTAATGCACCTCTTTATCATGACCTAGGTCATAATGAATCAATAGAGACTTGACACGTCGAAATCAGGATAAATATTTTCTAATTCCTGGATATTTATTTGTAACACAGTTTATATATTTCAGTCACGAAAATTTATTAAAATACAGGAATAACAAATCAATATCTACGAAAACAAATAATTTGTTTTTTGAGGATTTTTTGTAAAAGTCCTAAATTTGAGAAGTTTTTTAATTTCGACTGTGGACATCAACCCGAAGGATTTGGCAACCCTGAGTGGACAAGCCATGGGACCACGGCCACCTATACGACAAGGACAGGAAGCAGCAAATTATGAGTCATCACAGATACAGATCGACCATGGACATGTATATAAGGTCGACCGAAATATGTAAACAAACTGTAATGAGTGTAAATTCTTTGTTTGGTTTTTAAGGGTAATAATTTTGATTGATAGTCGAGGGGCTTTAAATTAAAGGGGAATTATTTTAATGTATGTTTTGATTTATTTTCTGCTCACCAAAATTACCAAGACGTAACCAGACATTCTTTGTCTCTGGCCTTACCTTGATCTTGCCCTTCTCTTCTACTACCTAATAGTGCTTCCTTACTAATCTTAAAATAAGATAGTATGGTAAACTGGACACAAGATTACTTATAGAAATAAATATGAGAAATATAGACATGCAATAAAAATCTTATTAAAGATACGGATAAACTAAAGTTATGAGTAGTAGATGAACGGAATATCTGATTAACATAATTGTTTTGTATTATGCTTGTTGGCTTATAATTTCCATTTTTGATAATGTATAATGTATGTATTAATAATATACACTATGTGGTTAGTTAATAACAAATGTGATTACAGTTAAATGAAATATGTAGCCCAAGATCAATAAAGCAGTTGCAAAAAGCAGTATTTTACGTATAGGTATTCAAGTATAGATTTCTCAGAGTAAGGCGAGTTAGAAAAAGTAAATGGTATATACAGCGTGTCCCAGGATAGGACAAATGGTCTAAAAAGTTTTGAGTAGATAACTCATGTTTTGGAATCAAGCCCTGCATGGTCCAAAATAACACTGTACAAAATATTACTCAAGTTGCCTTTATACAAGGCGTGTTCTAATTAAAAGTCTGAAAATTTTCTTAAATAAAGTACCTTTATTTAAACAGATAGCGACAAATTTAATTAGGAAAAGTGGTTTAGTACTAATTTTTATGCACGAAATGTCAAACAGTACTGTCATTATAACGATATCAGGTATTTTACATGTAGTCAAAGTTTACCTTCATTTTAAATGGGACTTATTTCTCCAGCAGCTAAAAAATTAAAGTGCAACAAAAGTACACAATATTTGAGATTAGTGCATACAAATTAGTACTAAACAACTTTTCCTAATTAAATTTGTCGCTATTTGTTCAAATAAAGGTACAATATTGAAGCAAATTTTCAGACTCTTAATTATAACACGCCTTGTATAATGGCATTTTGAGTAATATTTTGAACAGTGTTATTTTGGACCATGCAGGGCTTGATTCCAAAATATGAGTTATCTACTCAAAACTTTTTGGACCATATGTCCTCTTGTAACACCCATCCTGGGACACGCTGTATAGTGTATATATCGTTTTTTTAGTTAGTTCACCTATTCAGTACCTACTCAAGCACAATCTTTTTAAGTAGCAATAACAGAATACATGATACAATAAAATGATTAATTAGCTTAAGTCATGTTAAGTAAAACAAATATCACATATATAAATACAAAAAGCAGTTATTTTTCTATGTTGTATAAGTACTGTAAATAAAATGCAAAGCAGTTGTATGAACCAATAAGTATTGCAACACTAAAAGCAAACCGAAGGTTTCGAAGCAGCTCAATTTTACTAGCTGTTCTAGACAGACACTGTTGAATTCTAATCTTCATGCAAGCCATTTTAGTAAAAATACAAGTACTTAACTAGTTAGTTCGCCACTAGAACAAGATAGGGTTTTCCGAAGAAAGGGGATGCCGCTTGCGCTTGGAGGGCAAAGAAACAATGGAGCATGTTTTATGCTACTGTCTGGCAATGGAAAGAACCAGACAAACTATCCACCCCAGACAGCTATTCGATTTCATGAAAAGGATTAAGCCTCTGGCCTAGTGGAATCTACAGATGTGAGCGACAATAAACCAAGGGTTGCACAAATACACATACCATTACAAAATACAATAGTTTAGTAGAGTTACAGTTCTGTAGTTGATGCTATATCATCTTCATTTTTATTGTCAATCAAAAATATTTTGGCTTCATGAAGCACTTTATCTAAAGTACTACTTGACCCGCACTGTTAGTTTTATAACAGTCTTGTCCAAGCACAATCTTTTTTAAATGAACAAATTGTCCACAAACACTTCAAGTCTTCTGACCTGACAGAAACACAGACATTTACACTCTTAGGTACCCTTCAGCTGGTTCATTTAAATAGAAAAGGGACAAGTTTCTTTTTCCTTTCAACTATCCATCCTCGAGTTCATTAATCTTGATATCAGCTTCATGTAGCGCAGTAAAATATGTTGCTTCATTTCGTTGTTGCTCTGCTCAAACTTTCAGCAGTAGCCCCTTTCCATTTCTCGTGATTCAATCTGATCTTTCTGCGTTTAGTGTGGACATTCTCTTCATCAACTTTACTTAAATATGAAGGACATCCAGCATCCAGGTAGCTTACATCGAATCTCCCACAAGAAACCGTTTCGCATTTAAAGATCCTTTACACAAATAGTGCAAAATCGACCTCTCCTATTGGTCGATCCATCTCGTATTACGATATGTCTGCGTGATGATGCAATCGATTTCTGTCAAAAGCTCTGGGTGGTGTATAGGTTTAGATCGTTGGGTCTCACCTGGAAAACGCGAGTTCGAACCACGTTGCTTTTTTTTTAACTGAGCGTCTGAGTAAAACATATTTTCATAATACCTCTCTGAGGCCCAGTTTTTTATGTGATTGTTATCTTTACCAACAAGATAATTTCCATGGAAACAATTGTGACAACAATGATTATCACGCAAATTATCCTCTTGGTAATACTAACAGGCACGTAAAAAACTGGCCCTGAAAACTATCATTTTCGACTTCTCTGTAGAGCAAAGAAAGTAAGTCTTTTCGGTCCGGGCACGGGAAAAATTTTCCCGATCCCTAATTAGGGAGCGGGAAAAGTTTTGCAGTTATTTGCAGTTATTTAGTCACAGAATAAGCATAAAGTATAATAAATTGGGTTAAAATTATACAGCGATGCAGTCTACAAGATTAATCTAGTACATTTTAGCGTCAATAGTCTAATTTTAAGTAAAATTATTTCATTTATTCTGACATTACCTGTCACAAATACTTCATAAATAACTGTCTTGCTTGTCTTGCAAGTTTGACGTTTGCTTTCATTTGAATACAAAATGTATTATGACATGATTTTTCTTAGATATAAAATCAGCCTATGACTGTGTAAATATTTATAGGCTTTACGAAAAGCTGGAGGCACTACAAATCCCAACTCAACTTTCTAACTTAATATTTAAACTTCTAAAATATAGAAATCTTTATTCTAGAAAGAATGACGGGTCTTTCTTGGATCCGGTATTGACTACGTCTGGCCTCCCGCAGGGATCACCACTAAGCACCGTGTTATTCAATATATACACTACAGAGTTGTATAAGCTAATGAACACTGATATAACTATAGTTGGGTATGCTGATGACTTGGTGGTTATGTGCCAAGGCAAAGATCTACGAGCACTTTCTGAAAAAATTAACACAGCATTAGAAAGAATAAACAATTGGCTGATGGATAACGATCTGAATGTTAGTCCGGAAAAAAGTGAAGTAATTTGGTTCACCAAAGGCAGACGTAAAACCAATAACCCCCCCCTAATTATCATCAATAATAATATAATACCGTATAAAGACTATACCAAGCATTTAGGGATCATCCTGCACAAAAATTTGAACTGGAGGCCACATATAGAATATATCACCACTAAAGCAAAAAAAACATCAACATACTTAAAGCAGTTTGCAGAGTGTGGTGGGGTGCAGATCCAAGAACCCTCCTCACCATTTTCTATGCCTTGGTTAGAACCCACCTGGATTACGGTTCAGTCTTTATTAGTCCAAATAACCAACTAAATTTAAATACAATAAACACAGTACACTTTGCGGGACTCAGGACGTGTTTAGGCTGCATGAGATCAACCCCAACAAATGTCCTGCTTGCGGAGGCATCTGAAATGAATTTACACCATAGAAGAAAAAGATTGGCTGTGTCCTTTTGGGCAAAAATTATCCCTATTGTAGATCAACCTATATCCAACCTACTAAAAAAACAAAGAAATTATTATTTAATTAATGCAGATTGTCATAGAATAAACAAAGCTCCGTACCTATTCCAGGCTTACGATAAATTCGCTCCTTACCTATCAAAGATTTATAAAAGTAAACAGTTTCCGTGTTATGAACAAAATTATTTTAATTTCTTTTCAACAATTAAAAAATTAGACTTAAATCTAAAAAAAGATCCAGTAAAAGTTAAAATGGAATTCTTACGAGACACAAAAATATAAAAATTCCCACAAATTTATATTCACCGATGCGTCAAAGGAAGGAAACAGGGTTGGTTTTGGAATACACATCCCTGAAAGCTCATATAACTTCTCCTCTAGGCTTCCGGATGAATTTATATTGCCACCGCGGAAATGATAGCCATACAAGAGGCCGTCAAAGTAGCAATAAAAAAAAATTATTAGATCCATAATTTTTTCGGACTCCCTCAGCGCCATCACCAAACTGATCAATCTAACCCCAGACACAAAAGCAGACCATATCTCCCTTTTCACAAGGAAATTAATAATAGACGCAAAAAATGAAAATAACGTTGAAATCTCTTTGGCATGGATTCCGGAACATGCGGGAATCCAGGGCAATGAAAAGGTTGACGCCTTGGCTAAAGTCGGCAGGAACTTAAATGTACCTATGAATATTAGGATTCATGTTACCGACATTGTAAACATAATTCAAAGAGAAATATGGAATAATTTCGCAATATGGTGGAAGGGTTCAGTAAAGAAAAAAGGAACAAGGTACAGTGCAATTCAAAACGACTTTCCTAAAAAACCTTGGTTCAACAAACGTACATATACGGATAGAAGGCACATCACTACTGTAATCAGAATGCGATCAGGGCACTGTCTGGTGGCAGAACACCTTCACAAAATTGGCGTGAGGGATACCCCTAATTGTGAATGTGGTATGCGCGAAAATTTAAATCACCTCATTTTTGAATGCCCAATATCTAAGATCCCAAACTTCGATCCTTATCTGGAATTTATAAAGCTTGGCATGATTCCCCCTATCGATATCCAAACAATTTTATCAGACCTTAAACCAAATGTCATCAAATTATTATTGAAGTTCTTCCAATATAATAAAATCAAACTGTAATTTTTTTTCTTTACAGATCTAACTGAACTACACACCAAATCCTACACATATCCGAAGTGAAGCCTATGTGACGTCTACCTATCCGATTTTATGTTTATTAACAAAATCAACTCCACACCATAGCACACTAACTGTCACCAATATTAACCTCTAGTTATATAACATTGATAATCTGCATAATAAACCATCATTAATCTAAAAGTTAACCTTTAATATCAGCAAGAAACAAGAGAAGTGGAAGAGAAGTAGGAACCTCATTACTGGAGATTCTCAGTGGCGTACTGGCAAATTGCCCTAGCAGCAGTGCCAACCCTCTACAACTAACTAACTATTGTGACATGATTTTGGATACGTAAAATTATAATAATTTTATGTTTATGTCTTGATTTCAGAGAGGTATTATGAAAAATATCGTTCATTACACGTCCAGAAACAGCTTTTCCTGTGCGTGCACGACTTCCGGTGTCGGAAACTGTCGTGCGCCTACGGGAAAAGCCTAGTTTCCGGACTGGTAATGAAATATACTATACTGTAAACAAATAAGTCGACCATCAATTTGGTTGGTCGACGTGTGATGACTCATCCTTGTCCAAATAGTTAAAACCGCCGCCTGCTTCCTGGCCTTGTCGTATAGGTGGTCGTGATTGACTTTTGACACATGTCAGAATGTCACATGTTTTGTGTTTTGTTGTGATGGGAATTTGGTTGAAATTTAAATTTGTGGTTTAATTTTTAATTAATTTACATTCAGAGTTGCCGAGCCGTAAGCCGTATATTTTAAAACTATGAATCAATTTGTAGTTATTACTTGTGTCTTTATTAGCTCAAAAAAAACGAGGAGAATCCGACATTTTCTGCAATTAATATTTTAACTATTGAGGTAAGCTTATTTTAATCTTTCTTCACAACAGTGGCGGATTTGCAGTCTCCATATAGACTACAGTAGTCTATATGGCAGGGTTGCCAGATTAGGAGATTTTCCCCAAAAATTAGGGGATTTTTTTTTCTTTGGGGTATTTTTCGGGGATATTTTATTCTGGGGATTTCTACTGGGGAAACAATATTTACCTGGGGAATGACAGGGAATTTTAAATTTGACGCGACTCGACTCAAATATGATCTCTTACATCACAAAATTAGATAAAAACACAAAAAACCAATTATTCTGATCATAAAATGTTAAAAATATATATTTTATTAATCTTTATGTCCGAGCTGCGCTGACGCCATCTATAGTTGTGGCATGAAAATATTTAAATCGCCAAATGGTTTTATATACTTTTAAAGAAATTTATCGTTATTAAACTTTAGGGAAATAATCTTAAGTTAAATATACTAATCAGTTCAATAAATATTATATTTTTAAAGTGAAATCGCCTTTAGGCTCGTTTACACAATAATCGACTAGGTATAAATATGTATTATACCGGTCCGTATATATACTTATACTCGTTTTTGACTAAAACCTTCGAGTGAGGTGGAGGATAATGGTGCGAGAGGTATCGGGTTCGATACCCGGGAAGCCTTCTTTCAAGAAACTTTTCTTCTTATTTTTATTTAGCTTTTCATAGCGCATTATTTGGTCTTAAGCACACACCTTTTATCTTGTTTTTACTGTCTTGGTTATGTTCTCTCTTTCATTTGAAAAATAAAAAAGTTCCTGGACAAAGTAGCTTTTATTTGCACTAAATATTTTCTAGTTCTTGAGGCTTTATTTGTAACAGAGCTTATTTTGGGATGGGGAAAATATTTTAGCCACAAAAAATTATTAAAATCCAGGAATAAAATATCATAATCTACGAAAACAAAAAAAAATATTTTTTGGGGGATTTTTTTCAAAAAGTCCTAAATTTGAGGGATTTTCGAATTTCGACTGGGGAAATCGAGCCGAACGGTCTGGCAACCCTGAGACTACATAATGAAACTACTTTATTGCCATCTTAAAATCTGGCCGCCCTAGGCCCGGGCCTTAGGGTAAATTCGCCACTGCTTCACAATAATTATGAAATTTTGTATTACTTAAAATGGGCGCTGGTACAAGGAGTCGACATTGAATATTAGTTATTATTATCTATTATCTTTTAAGTTAGCTTTCAACTCATCTGCAAACAGTTCTAATTTTTGCATATTATGTTTAACAAAATTAAGTACTGCCTGTAATAATAAGTATAAATTTGGGTCTTGTCGAGTACCTCAGCTCTTGTAAAAAAATACATTATAGAGTAGTTTAACTTAAACTAGTAGTTTAAGTTAAACTACAAGCCAAAAAAAAATTCTCGATGCATCACATTTGAGTTGAAAGAAGGCCCCATAGTTGGAGTCATAGATAATATATTATAACTGGAAGTTTGAGTTTCACAACAAAGACACCAAACTAATAACTTGATAACATTTTCCCGATAAAAAAACTGCTCTAAAGTTAAGTACATACTCTTGGTATCATATCCTTTGTCACTATGTTAAACTACAGTCTTAATATTGACTTTCAGTTAATTTAACCCTACACTTTTATGTTTCTTAACAAAAGCTTAAAGGTACGATCAATAGAAGAGTTGTCTTGTATTATTGGCATGAATTGTTTTTTAGCATTCATCCGAAGTAGTCAGCATACCGGTGCGTAATCGCAATCATCAACCTTTCATGTTATGGCAGAGTCGGAAATCTTAGGGCTCCCTATGTTCGACTTAAAAATAGGAATAATGTGTAATTGTGGATAGACTCACCTACTTGTGATAAATTTATATATTTCAGCAGTTTTTTTGCCAAGTATTAATCTTTATTTTTTATATTGGTAATTTAGGCTAAAAAGACCATTTTATTTGCACATACAGGCATTCAGTTACCTAGGTGCATTATGTCACTTTGGGACCATATTTCTATATCCACTGTATATTTATAAATCTTGTACTGAGTTGTAACAAATAATACATAATATATAGAAAGAAAGAAAGAAAGAAAAATATTTATTGTGCAACAATTATTGAAAATTTACATTACACAAAAGGCAAACATTCGCGTAAGCGTTCTTCCATGTTGCCTGTACACAAAATTTTACACCATAGCTTGCATTAAATGTCTCTTATAGCTTCTTTTAAATGTCTCTCTAGAACTATTCAAAATCATATTGTAAGCATCCGAATTCAAAAAATCTACAGCGAGGAATGCAAAACAGTCTCTAAATATAATTGTAATTTTGTAAAATTTCTTACAGACATTAGAAAAAGGAGAGATGCATGCAGCCTTGTTGAAAATCAAATTTTATTGAATACCCAGGGTGGTCACTATTAGTGATGGGCATAACCGAATTATTTTGATAACCGAATTATTTGTATTCAAATAATATTAATAACCGAATGATTATTTGAATAATCATTCGAATAAATTCAGGTGAGCGATCGCAGCCGGTTAGGAAGGAGGTTCAGCCACCGAATATTAACTGACGAGTGACGATATTAATATTCGGTGGTTCAGCGTCATCGGCATCTTATCCGTAACTCGTAACTGCTTTATTGTCTTATTAAGCATGGCTTGATAAATAAGTAAATAACAATAGAATACGAGTAAATATTTGATTACACAATATTATTGAACAAAATAATAACCAGCATTTTACGTTTTTCAATCAAAAATACTTAAACTCCAAAATATCATTCTTGATGATGTGTTGATTACATGTAACTGCTTTGTGGAAATTATCCCAAAATGAGACATATTAATAATAAAATTAAAGGATGTCTTCATACTAATTTAATATTTTTATCTGCAACTGGACCATATAAACAAGTAATGAAATATAACGAAAAGTTATACAATTTTTTAAATTATGTAAACAGATGTACTGAAAATTGTGTTTTATATGTTAATATTTGTAATAAGTTAGGTAGGAAGATGGGCAATAATAATGTCACCGAGTTCTTAAAGGGTATTATGGGTCAGGAATTATATAACCATAAAAGGAATAAAACGTTAATTCATTTAAAAATAACTAAAAATGTGGTTTCAAATCTGTCAACTGGCACAAATGGTGATCTATTGCAGGAATTCAGTGGCAGTACCGAGATGGCAGATGATATCGTTTTTTGCACTAATGATGAACCTGCTGTTAATGAAATCTTAAATAAGTCTTTGAATTTTCAGAACTCAAACGACATAACAGAAATAACTTAACGAAAATAAAGGTTTATTATCAAAATTGCAGGGGTGTAAAAACAAAATTAGAAGTACTTAAATTGAATTTATTAAATCATGATAGCGATATAATTGCACTAACAGAGACATGGTTAAACTGTTCTGTAAAGAACAATGAATTTAATATAGATAAAACAATATTTCGAAAGGATAGAGATCAAATACTTACGGGTAAAAAACAAGGTGGGGGTGTTTTATTAGCTTTAAATAACAAATTTGTAGCAATGCAATGTGATATATTCGATGATGAACTTGAAGCTTTGTGTGTTAAAATTAGCCTTGACCAGAGAGAATTTGTGTACATTGTGGTTGTCTACTTTGTACCTGGATGTAGTGTGGATGTTTACCACCGATTTTATAATTGTATTGAAACTAACCTTTTTGACTGTAAATGTTTAATTTTAGGGGATTTTAATTTTCGTGGCCTCGTATTGAATGTTCGTAACGTCCCTATATGTGATTTTGCCAGCTTTTTAGAGTTTACTAATTTTTTACAGATTAACGATGTACGTAATGTTTTTAATATTATGTTAGATCTAGTTATAGTAAGCCCCCATTTACAGGGCTCTTTGGTGAGGCCTGGGGATGACCCATTGTTGCCTGTTGACCAGTTCCATCCTGTATTATCAATTGAAGTAAATATACATAATAAGTTCGAGGAGTGTGAACAAATAATAAACGAAAAAATTTAATTTTAAAAAAGCAAACTTTGAAAAGATGTACATGTTATTTCAAAGCCAAAATTGGAATAGTATTTATGATTGTTATGATGTTGATGAATGTGTGAGCAATTTTTATCAAATTCTTAATAATATCTTCTTGGAATGTGTACCTATGTCAACCCAAGTTGGGAAAGTCTTTCCTGTGTGGTACAATGGTCAAATCATTAAAATGGTTAAAACTAAGGAAAAATTTTTAAGTAAATTCAAAAAAACTAACCTTAGTTTTTGGGGTGTTAAATATAAAGAGATTAGGAAAAAAATCAAGTCAAATATAAAACAATCTTACATAGAATATAAAAGGAAAGCTGAATCAAGTATGTATACAGATCCTAAATATTTCTGGTCTTATATCCGTAATTTAAAAAATGATGACGGTATACCTGCCCAAATGTATTATAACAATCATTCTGTAAATGGCACCAAAAATATTGCAAATTTGTTCGCCCAGTATTTTTGTTCCACGTTTTCAACCGATATACCTCCGTCTCATGAGAAGGAATGTTCCAAGGATTTCTTTTGTTATAGACCGATCACAGAGACGGAAATTAAAAATGCCATTAAAAAATTGAAGGGAAACAAATCCATTGGACCTGATGGGATTCCTGGATATATTGTTAAGGGCTGTAGTGATTTCTTGGTAACGCCTCTTTCGCACATTTTTAACTTATGTTTACAAACTTCAACTTATCCTAAAGAGTGGCGTATAAGTAAGGTCATACCAATATTAAAAAAAGGGGCCAGGAATGAAGTGAAAAATTATCGACCGGTTACTATATTAAATAGTGCATCTAAAGTTTTTGAAATTGTCCTGTTTGATCGATTGTATGAGGAGGTTAGGTATATTATATCCGAAAGTCAACATGGTTTTTTATCTAAAAAATCTACATTAACTAACTTAATAACTTTTTGCCAATATGTACACAATGCTTTTAATAAAAAAAAACAGGTTGATGTAATCTACACCGACATGGAGAAGGCTTTTGATAAAGTCAAACATAGCCATATAGTGAGATCTCTCTATGAGAGTAATGTGACAAATATTTTAATCAAAATACTTATATCTTATTTAACTGATAGGCAACAATATGTTGAGGTCAAGGGTGCTAGGTCTAATCTTTATGCTAGTACGTCAGAGGTTCCCCAAGGATCAAATTTGGGACCTCTGCTGTTTCTGATTGCTATAAATGCCATATTATGTTCTGTGGGTGATTCAGAGGCCTTACTTTTTGCTGATGACCTTAAAATCTACATGGAAATTACTTCCTTGGAGGATTGCTTCTGTTTGCAAAGAGATCTGGAATGTGTGGTGAGCTGGTGTAAGTTGCATCATTTTAGTTTTAATGAAAATAAGTGTTCCTCTATGTCTTTAACTCTTAATAAAAACGTAATTAAATATGCTTACACTATTAATGGTACGCAACTACAGGACTGCAAGCACGAAAAAGATTTGGGTGTCATGGTGGACTGTAATCTGGCTTTTACGGATCACATTATGGATATGGTCAATAGGGCACATAAAACGATGGGATTTGTCATCAGGTCTACCAAGGGTTTCAGTGTTGAGTGTTGTATAAAATTGTTTGACAGTCTGGTGTTGCCGGTGTTGGAGTATTGTTGCATTATATGGTCTCCACAATATGAGGTGTGGACTGAGACCATTGAGGGCGTGCAACGTAAATTCCTAAAATACATGTTTTTTAAAAAGTATGGATATTATCCGAACCAAGGATTCAACCATCTGTTATTATTACAGGAATTCAACAGGCTATCTTTGGAGAATCGTCACACCAAAACCTGTCTCGTATATATGTATAAAATTTTAACCAACAAAATTAACTCTCCAGAAATACTTTCAATGCTTCCGTTTTTTGCCAACACTAATAACACCAGACAGAGAAAGACTTTTAATTTGGACTTTCCTAGGACGAATATTTTTAAAAATTCACCAATTTACAAAATGTGCAACTTCTTTAATATTTATGCGGGTGACTTGGACCTAGATTTAATTAGTTTAAAGAGGTTTTCAAAACTGATAAATGATAGATTGTACGCCTCTCAGATTCAATCATTAGCTTTATAACTTGATCTGTTTCTGGGTTAGATTATCACTATTTTTTTACTATTGTTCATTCTGATATTTGTGGATGGATAAGCTATATTGGTGTATTTACTTTATTCAAATTTATTAGATGTTAGTATTAGAATGGTATCTGTAATTGGCCTTTTGGCTGTTGATGCTGTTATTATGAATAAATAAATAAATAAATAAATAAAATAAATAAATAATGAACATAATTATTAAAAATCTACTTTGCAAAAAAAGTATTCCTCTCTGGCGATGTATTTATAGTACTATAATAATATTAATAATTAATAGTACATATTATATTGTTATAGTTATATTACGATTTATGTATGCCCCTACATTCTAAATTCCAATATATAACCTAAAACCTAAACAAAAGCATTAGGTGATAATTCGTGTTATGTATTGGAAAGCAGGCGGTATTCATTACGAAGAAGTGTATGAAAGAAATAAGAAATATGTGGGACTGCTTGCCGGCCGCATCAAAAGCGACCGCCTTTTATTTTGATTCTTTGAAGATGTCAACAAATTGCTGTATTTAGTGTATTTGCACTTTTTAGTGCTGAAAATTGGATTTTTTTATGTTAGGTACGCAATAAAAGTACATTATGTAATCTTAAGATAATATTCGCTAGTTTTCAACCCCCCAAGTTCGGCTTCCACATTCCACATCCTACCGGTACATTGGAAATTTTAAAACTCATCTTTTATTCGAGCTAAAACATCGAAACTTGCTTCAGAACTCATAACTAAATTAAACCGCTCTTTGCTCGTTAATCATTCGACGGATCGACGCGACAGAAGGTTGTTCCTTCGTGTTCGTATTTGAATTCGTACGTCTCAGGTTCAGGTTATTTTTCATTCGAATACTTGTGGAATGAAAACCGAATAATACAGGTTATTTTAATAACCGGATAACAGGTTATTTTTCATTCGAATAAGCCCATCACTAGTCACTATACCGACATGTTTGATATTGTAAAATGCACATTTGTTTTAAATAATTCAACTGATGATCATGACTCAGGAGGAACCGTAGCCTTACAAGCAGCACTGATAGTAGTTCCAATGAAGATTGCCATAGATCTGACAACAAAGCTCAAAATTGACAGCGAAATTAATAAAATATTTATTAGAAGAAAATAATAAGGAGGCAATTCTACAGAAAATGAAGCTAACGAGCAAGAAGGGCCAAACGAGTTACAGGGAGAAGAGAAAGTAGAAATATAAAACGAAGAAGGTAAAGTAATGCTGGAGCTTAAGACCAACAGGGGCAATGAATTACGAAGACCTGAGAGATGGAAGAGAAATTTAAAGAAAAAAAAAGTTAATTGAGGCAAAAGCTACATATCCAAACGAGAGAGAAAAGATCATAAGAAAAAAATAAATTTCGTGCAAAGAGTGCAAAGACAATTGCAGATTTAAATGTTTTACAATTGAGAAAGCAATGCCGGAAGCTATATTTAATAACTTTTGGAGAATGGGTGATAACAGTCTTCAGAGGCAGTTTGATGCTCGTCACATAGAGTTGGTAAAGTCCAAATACAGATGCGTAACTGAAAGAAATACAAGAAATATTGGCTATTTTTACCACAAAATGGAGAGAGAAGGAAAGTTTGCAAATTATTTTTTTATGAACACATTAAATATGGGCTAAAGGTACTGCAAGTCAGCATAAACGATTCAATGAGAGACCATATTAATAGGTTTCAGGCTATCGAGTCACATTATCTTAAAGCAAATACAATGAGAAAATTCAATAATGACATAGACTCCGGCTCAAATGTACAGATGTTACAAACAAGAACAGCAAGAAATAAATTTGCCATTTGCTAAAAGATGCACTACAAAACCATATTTAAGTGCTATTGCCAACCATCACCTTGTTTGTTACAAGCACCTTTTAAATTGCTTTAACTTTACTAATGAAATTGCAACTAAATGTGGCCTGTGATTTTTTTTTTTGGCACAAAGCTATTGTCTCTTGAGGAGCTAATGAGATAGCAACGTGCCCCTTCAGTTATATTTATTTCCAGTTTACCCCTAATGCAGATATAATTTTTTTACTACGATAATTGTGTAGTCAGAACAAGAATAAAATAGTTGCTTCTGTACACAGTGTGTAATAGATAGATAGATAGATAGATATTTATTCGTGCTATTAATTAATACAAATTTTACACACGTCAAACAAGCTTACAAAAAAAAATAGTTGCAACAATTAAAATGATAAAAACCTACAGTATAACACAATAATAAAAAGTCAATACAAATAAAAAACAACAAAATCATCAGTACCCATACTAACACTCGAATGCATATCACATCAAGACACTAATAACGGCTTAAGTCTGCCTTTAAAAATTCATCGATTGAATAGCAACCTTCATTTAATAACATATATCTTATTTTATTTTTAAATTGCAAGGGTGATAAGCTCTTTAGGTGCAAAGTGTCGGTACCGAAGTAAACAAAATCATACATAAATTGCTGACTGTAGGTCATTTCCAAAATCAGGTCCATACATTCTGCCATAGGGAGACCAAAATAGAGCAATAAAAAGTGGACCAAGTTTTTATTTATGTCTAGCAACTATCCCATAACTCGCAGTAGGCAACTGTTTTCATGTACTTCGTGATGTAACAAATCGGTTGTATGCCTCTGATGCCTCTAGAGGTTTGCATGGTTGGCCTTCACTTCGGCAACGCGAGTTCAAACCTCATCGGTTTCTTTTTTTTTAAGGTTATGTTTCTAAACAGTTTTTTTTCTTGATTTTGAGTATGTCTTGGGTTAGCACCTGGTTAGTTTCATTTTCTTGAGCCCCCGTAGCGAACGAAGGGCCTGCGAAAAGTGAATTTAGGCATGCTGCTGAGAGTTATTGGATAGTCTCTAGACGTAAGTCAATTTTGGTTCCTTTTTCTCGATGGCCACAGAATTTTTTTATTTGAAAAAAATTGCCAACCAGTTGGCAAAAATCTACCAATAATTATAAAAATTAAAGGGTAATATGGAACGAAATTTGAGAAGGAAAGTCTTAACAAATTATTTTACAGAGTAAATTTTGGAGACGATTATAAAGAAATTGATTTATGTTTGCGATGCACTTAAAGTTTAAAAGATACTGCCCTAACCAAAGCTCAGAGCTGTCACCAACAGTGAGATTTAAATCATTTTTGTGGTTTAAATACGTTTTTTGATTTTAATACTTTGAGTTTAAATATTTTTTCTGAAAGTGATTTTTAATTTATGATTTAAATCTTTCTGAAAAGTATCTTTGATTTTTGATCTAAAAATAGTATTTAAATCTTTCTAAAAGGATTTAAATCAGTAAAAAGATTTAAATCTTCAAAAAAATTTAAATCCTTAAACAGATTTAGATTTAAATCATTAAAAAGAGTTTAACTATAATAAAATATAGCAATAAATACATCCTAAGTGTTTTAGTTCTATGTTTATTTTGTATTTTGTAATGAAAAATTTTTAATGCGTGTTACTTAATTTTCTTTTTTAAATATATATTGGCTATATGGAAAACTTTTGTATTATTGATTTCTTAAAAATATATATTCCCGATAATTTCTATGAAAGTTTCTGCGTCATAAACAAACTCCTTACGAAGTAATCACTCTGTAAAAAGCAAACAAAATACCATAAAAAACCTAGCTAAAAAGTAAAATACATTTTTCCGCCAGAAAAATATTTCTAGGGAAAATTCAAATCAAAAATATATAAAAAAAGATAATTGAAATAATAGGATCTTGTTAAATTTCAAGTTAATTTTATCAAAAAGTAATTGTAAAAAAAATAAAGCTTGTTTTTTAATGGAATTTTTGACACATTGTCAAATATCTAAAAGCTGCTAGCATGAGCTATTTTGTATGTTTGATGTTGTTAGTGTTTTCATTTTAATTAATACCATCATAATAAGAAGTGCAAAGTTACCAATAATTATGTGAATGCTAATGGCTTTTAAACATTCGACAATGTGTCAAAAATTCTATTAAAAAAAACAAGGTTTAAATAACATTTTAATTTGGTTTTTGTATGTTATTTTGACGTACCTATTGAGGATTGTATTCTTTTTTAAAATTTAGATTGGGTGACGTCGCACTTTTGTTTTTTTTTCACTTAATTTATATAAATAACATTTTGATTACGCTCTAAGGGGTTTTTAATGGTCCATAACCAACGACGCCATTAATTCGTTGTACATAAGCAACAAAATGATTTCAATCTTTTTTACATTTTAGATCATTTTAGGAAGTATTTAAATCTTTTCAAAAGATTTAGATTTTAAAAAATATTTAAATCTTTTGAAAAGATTTAAATATTTCCTAAAATGATTTAAAATGTAAAAAAGATTTGAATATAAAAAATATTTATTATTTAAATCTTTCTTTATATACAAAACGATCTTTAATTTAAATCGTTTGTCCAAATGAAAAGTATCTTTGATCTTTCATTTAAATAATTTTTTAAATGATCTTAAACAGCTCTGCCAAAGCTTATGACCCGCCACTATAGTTGAAAAAAATATATTAAAGAACATCTAGATTTGCAAGGAAAACTTAATTGGAAAAGTTCACCAACCTTTTTATTGAAAATTTTTTTTGTTCTTAGTTCTAAGCTATAGTGCCACTCACTATATTTTTTGTTTTTCTATTCATAAATGCTATTAAAATAGTCTATAATAATAATTTTAGACATTAAATTTAACGTCTATAATATTTGTATGTACAGTATTCTATCAATTTTAAACGGGTATCTTTAGAGTAGAGTTAATTACTTATGCGCCTAATTGAACAACACCATTGTTTTACTACTTTCTACTCTAAAATTATAGAATTTACACTTGTAGCGGTACTGAAATGGGTGTACGATAAGTCTGAATGCTATTATTCGAATTTTAACCATATATCGAAATCTGTATGTTTTTTCTTTGTATATTTTTACTCTAAAATTATTTTGGAGCCTTGGGCAAAATTCACTTCAACACCTTTTCATCCGCAATACCGAAACAGAATTTTTGCGCTCGGCTCGCGTTTCGCTATATGAACATAACGAGTGCAAAAATTCAATTTCTGTATTGCGGATAAAACTATGTTTTTGTAATAAAAGATATGCCTAAAAACCGAATAGTGTTCAGTATTTTTTGTGTGTAATGAATTTTGAAATGTACTCACTTATCTATGGGTGCTTCGTCGTCCAGTTGAAAGCATTTCGTCCAAGTCGCATTTGATTCACGAAATATCTCTTCAGTAAGGCTTCTTATTGTCTCATTGATGTTACGTAGTGAGTCAATTTTGTTATTAATCCTAAATTGTATGTAACCAGAGTTTGCGAACCTATTCTGCAAGGAAAAATTATTTTAAATATTTGCCGTGTTAAACATTTACATGTACATTAATTCGATTTGTTTCACATCTTAATACTTACGTGGTTAAAGAAGAGTTCAGGCATTTTTGAAGTATAAAAAAACACAAATATCAAATATTACAATTTTAAAGTGAGCACTTGTAGGAGCAGTTCTTTTTTGTGGATGCAATTGGCAACTGAACACAAAACTGTTAAATCGTGCAAATTAGAATTCGGTCAGGTAAAGGGGGCAAAGGGACTTTTATTATTTTCTTTGTCTAGTATCCCCAAGCCATACCTAGAATTCGTTACTGGGTTTTTGTTTATGATATCAATTGGCCAGTAAACTAATACAAAGGGTCGTAGTCATATTCATATTTGCGGTACGGGTAGGGCTTTATTGCTGCCAACAATGTGAATGCCTCTTTAATTTCCATATTATAGGGCACCTTCTTGGTAAAGTCATCACTGGAACTGGCCAAAGTGTTTGAAATTGTTTTATTTCAGTCAAAAATAAATATTTATTATTGTAATCCATTATATATACAGGGTGGAACATGAAACGTTTTTATTATTAATTTTACGGACAAAAATTAGTCTATTATTATTAGTTGTAAAAATACATTTAAAAACCGGTGTGTACTTAAGACCGCACAACAGATACGTTTTTTGTGTTCGTTCTATCGTAATTTCCCATAAAATTGGCAAAAACCCCTGATTATCGCTTGAAAAATGCCCCAAATCTCCGATCCGCCGATCTTCAAATCGTTTTAAATTAGGTTTCAGGCAAATAAATCTATAAAGGGATGGCCAAAAGGTCGGGAATAAAATTCATTAATCAAGCAATGTTTTCAAAAAACGCTGAAACACGGTAAGTGATTTTGAATTTTTCACATTTATCGGTTAAATAAAAGAAAATCCTAAAGTTTGAGGAACCCGATGCAGTACGTGATTTTCCTATATCTGGTCGGACAGTTGTTTTGAACATTTTTAGAAATTGCTGAAAATCCTCATACTTTAAGGGTTTCGTTGGCTCGTAGTCAGCATTATTCCTCGAACTACAATTCGAAGGTTTTTAGAAGAAGAGAAATATTATCCGTACAAAGTATGCCTTGTTCAAGAGCTATTGGAAGACGATTATGATAGGCGTTTGGAAATTTGTGAAGAAATGATGAGACGGCGTGACGACAACAATGACTTTCCACTGGATATTTTTTTGGGATGAGGCTATGTTCTATTTAAATGGAGTGGTTAATAGGCACAATTATCGCTTTTGGCCTCAGGAAAATCCACACTTGATATCAGAAGCAGTGTCCTTAAAAAGTTAATGTATGAGCAGGTATTATCAAAAAGAGTTTTGGATCCATTTTATTTCTGAAGAAAACCTTTTACGGCCTGACGCTACCTAAACTTTCTAAGATTCGAATTGATACCTGCGATAGCTCCGATTTTTCCTCATAGAATAGATCCAGATATACATGATGAAAGAATTTGGTTCCAAGATGGCGCTCCTCCACATTTTAATATTAATGTTCGCAGGTACTTAGCTCAAATGTTTCCAAATGGTTGGATTGGGAGACGCGGTACAATTGAATGGTCACTTTATTTGGGGACAGTGGCGTGTCCAAGGCTCAGAAATTGTCGAACGAAAGTGAAAAAAAAATGGAAAACAAAAGAACATAATGAAAAATTATATGCTTATTCTTGAATTTCAGATAACACTACAAATACTTGCGAAAATCTTTACCATTAGCTTGCCACTATGCAAAAGTTTGCAAACAATATATACTGACGGGTAGCGCTGTTGCCCTTGCAAAAAGTGTCGGAAATACTTTACGTAACAAAAAAATACTGAAAATTAATTTAAGCAAATGTTTAGTCAGGAAGTAAAAATATACGAAAAATATGATGTTGAGATATCAGTTCCTCGAACTACCTTCAGACAAACGTATGATAATGCTTCAACTATGGCTGAAATTCGCTCATCAGGGTTCAAAAGAGGATTAAACAATTAAATTCAAAGTCTTCATTTGTGCCATGTTCAAATAATTCTTTGAATTTCGGTAGGGTATATTCTTTCGCTACTGTAGCGTCTTGTGTGACTTTTTTTCGAACTCTGAAAAGTGTTTATAATTTGTTTTCGACTTCAATCCATAGGTGGGATTTAATGATGGAGAAAGTAGGAATGTCCATTAAAGGACTTACTGAGACTCGTTGGAGTGCCCATCTGCCCATCCTGATGCAGTAAAAGCATTAAAGAATAACTATTCGGTGGTGGTAGGCGTCATTCAGTTATTAACAGATCTAAAAGAAAATTTAGATACAAGACACAAAATCAGTTACCGTGTTTCAGCGTTTTTTGAAAACATTGCTTGCTCAAAAAATATGAACTTTTTTTATAGTAGAGATCAGGAGCTTTTCAAATCTGAGTTCATAAACCTTATGAGCTGTGCTTTAAAAAAGTTCCATAACAATTATTATCCCGTGCGAGTAAATTTAGGTTAAATTGAAACATGCAAACAACATTTAATCACTTGATATCTCATTGAAACCGATTTGAAGTCAGAAAATTAGTCAGGATCTGAAAATTTTAATTTTTTTTTGTATAGAGGCAGTTTCTGATGGATTTTATGGCAGATCTCGAAGTAAAAAAAATTACTTTCAGCATATCGATGCGTAGAGTTTTTATGGTAACTAAGTAGATTTATTCGCATCATATAAGATAAAAATGAAGATGGGAAAAGGGCTAGAATCGGACAAGTGCTAATCTGCGTTTCTGTCAATTTTATGGGAGATTTCGGTGGCAAGTAATCTCAAAATATAGAACACAAAAGTTTGGCATGTTTACTATACGCTTAAGGTACATTTCCTCATACTAAAAATTTAAAAAATCGCCATATTTGCATTTTCAATCGGATCCATGTGATTTTCTTAGTATGTTCAGGTCATGAACCCATACCCATATTTTTTCAAAGATTTACAGGGTGCCAATTTAAAAACTTACAACGGCTGTAATTTCTGCATTAAAGAAGGTATCGCAAAATTGCATTTCTACAAGAACGCGTGAAAATTAAAATGCGTTACTTATTTTACGGACCACCCTCATTCACTTTACATCTTTAAATGGCACTACCCCATTTGTGACATCTTATCAAAATGCTTTTCAGCGATATCAAAATTAATGAGATTTGGCTACGAAAATTTTGAGAAAATGTGTGGCAGGAAAAATTAGAAAAATTTTCGTGTTTTTTTTGCAATAACGCAAATAGTTTTTTTTTAATATTTTATTAAGTGCTTAAATAGTTTTATTCGGTACGGTATAAGCTTTATTGCTCCCTATCTGAGGATTCTATTCACTTAATCAAGGGACGTTCATTTCAGAAAGTGCTTTCAAGATAATAAATACATCAGTATGCCTAACCCTATCAAAGGCTTTCGCCATATCTGTATAGGGCAGTATAGGCAATGGCGTATAAGTAGATTTTTTTGTTGGGGGTGAGAGGAGACGTTGCCGATGTTGGTAAAGCTAAAATACGAAACACTGACTCTATATAACAAAATAATTTTGGGTGAGGTGCCCACTCTTAAGTCCAAAAGTCTACGAACCCTTATAATGAAATATCATTTTGCGTAACGAATCTTAACCATTAACTGATAATTCAAGTATTGTTCTGACAATTTTGTTGTGCCGTATACTCGGCAATTCTTCAAAGGAATAAATCCAGCGCCGGATGCCATACCGGTGCAGGTAGTATAAAAGGGTAAAGGCCAAAGGTAATGTAACTCGGCTAGGTATATCTCGAAATGTAATTATCGTAAAGACTTATGGTAACCAAAGGGACCGCAGGAGAAAATGTTGGAAATTATTTCTTTGTTCAACAGTTTTTGCTACATCTCTGCATATTTTATTAGCTGCCACCTGTAGCGTTTATTTTTCGAGCTGGAAGAAAGTTATGTCACTGGTTAGATTCAGATTCATTTCTGACCCCAGATTAAAATTTTTAGAGTCGTCCAAATGAATATTGAATTAGTAAGTAATAATTAGAGAGAACAAAAATGTAGGGTATCAAAAACGTGTTTTTAGTTGAATTTTGATTAAAATTAGGTATTTCATTTGAAGTAAATAATAGATAAAAGTACCTAGCCTATTCTTTATTATACCGGCACCCGTTCAAATGTTAATAATATTTTTCTACAACCACGCGCAAATATCTAATTAATTTTCCCGGACTATCAGACTTAACGGGGGGTTGCAATTACACGTGCGTATGAATGAGATGACTCTTGTCACTTCCACATCTAAATTTTAGTGAAACCTATAATAGCACATTTTTTATATATTTTTTAAATATTCAGTCTAATTTTCCAGGACTATCAGAGTTAACTGGGGGTTGCAATTACACGTGCGTATGAATAAAATGACCCTTGTCATTTCCACATCAAAATTTTAGTGAAACATATAAAAGCACATTTTTATATATTTTTGAATATTCAGTCTAATTTTCCCGGATTATCAGACTTAACTGGGGGTTGCAATTACATGTGCGTATGGATGAGATGTCCCTTGTTATTTCTACATCAAAAGTTTAGTGAAACATATATAAGCACATTTTTTATATATTTTTGAAATATTCAGTCTAATTTTCTTAGACTATCAGACTTAATTGGGGAGTTGCAATTACACGTGCATATGAATGAGCATGTGTCATTTCCATATCAAAATTTGAGTGAAACATATTAAAGCACATTTTTTATATATTTTTGAAATATTCAGTCTAATTTTCCCGGACTACCAGACTTAACTGGTGGTTGTAATTACACGTGCGTATTAATGAGATGACCCTTGTCATTTCTACATCAAAATTTTAGTGAAACATATAAAAGCACATTCTTAATATTACTATTTGAAATATTCAGTCTAATTTTCCCGGACTACCAGACAACATATAAAAGCACATTTTTTATATCTTTTGAAATATTCAGTCTGATTTTCCCGGACTATCAGAGTTAACTGGGGGGGTTACAATTACACGTGCGTATGAATGAGATGACCCTTGTCACTTCCGCATCAAAATTTTAGTGAAACATATAAAAGCACATTTTTTATATATTTTTAAAATATTCAGTCTAATTTTCTTGGACTATCAGACTTAATTGGGGGTTGCAATTACACATGCATATGAATTAGATGACCCTTGTTATTTCCACATCTAAACTTTAGTGAAACATATAAAAGCACATTTTTTATATATTTTAAAATATTCAGTCTAATTTTCCCGGACTATCAGATTTAACTGGGGGTTACAATTACACGAGCGTATGAATGAGATGTTCCTGGACGACTGTATACATGTAAATCTGTGGTCAGAAATGAATTTGAATCTGAAGCTAAATTTTAGTGAAACTTAAAACCACATTTTTTATATATTTCTGAAATATTCAGTCTAGTTTTCCCGGACTATCGGAGTTAACTGGGGGTTCCCATTACGCGTGCGTACTGAGATGACCCAATACCTTCTTGGATGACCCTTGTCATTTTCGCATCGAAATTTTAGTGAAACATATAAAAGCACATTTTTTATATATTTTTGAAATAATCAGTCTAATTTTTCCGGAGTACCAGAGTTAACTGGTGGTTGCAATTACACGTGCGTATGCTTGAGATGACCCTTGTTATTTCCACGTCTAAATTTTAGTGAAACATATAAAACTACATTTTTTTTATTTTTAAAATATTCAGTCTAATTTTCCGGGACTATCAGATTTAACTGGTGGTTGCAATTACACGAGCGTATGAATGAGATGTTCCTGGTCACTTCCACATCAAAATTTTTTGAGGTAAACAACTGAAATTTCAAAAATATTATTAACATTTGAAAGGGTGCCGGTCAATGAATAAAGAATAGGAAGGAAGGAGCAAAATACATATTGACATTAGACCGGAATGGTTCTTGCATATGGCGACCCAGATTACCAGTGGCGTCTCCTAAAACGATTGCTCAACAAAAAATAGATACTTGTACTATGTATTTATATAGTTTTGTTGTTTATTACTTACTGGTACAGTGATCTCAAAAAAAGTTATAATTTATAAATATTGCCAACATGTATATAAAAATACGTGCGTTTTTTGCGTATCATATAAATGTTTAATTTGCTAGATACTTTAGGTATATTCGAAATATAAAAATTAAATTTCCTAGGATAAATTTCACATGTGTAAACTTCATATACTATGTAAAGAAATCTTGGGGAAATACCAAGAAAAAGTGGTATGTGAAAAAATTTTGTTTTCCCTATAATATGCTCTATGTTTTCCCATTAATTTTTTGGAAAAAATATCTGTTTTCTAGGTTAATAGGTAAAGTGAAGTTTTAAATAAATAACAACACCAATTGACAATTATTCTAAATTACATGAATGATTATTACATGATGGTTACCAGATATGTAAAAAGCAGCACTTATCCGAAAAAGAAACGCAACTTTCTGGTTTTTTTTTTTCGATAATTTTTGTATCAAAATGTAAATGTAAACATATAAGTTTAGGACGGAAATTTACATACAGAAGTTTAATTTTCATATTTGAAATGGAAAAGTATCAAACATAACGTTAAAAATGTTATCCGTTGAATCCTATAGCTTGCCTTTAAAATAACACTAAAATATCTAATAAATTAGTCGGCCTTAAGATATTTTGCAAAATTGTCTGTAAATTGCTGTCATTTACAATTTTTTTTTGGGATTTGTCTTTCCAGTAATGGTAAACGACTCAGTAAATAAAATGAAAACACATTTTTGCAAATTTGGGGTTGGATTCGTTTTAAATAAGGCATGACAGTATAGTAGGTATATTATATTATATGACTCATTCTGACGTTATGTTTGGGTGCTTCCTACGTTTTGATGGTATTCCTTGTGTTTAAAGCTATTTTTTGCGATTTACTTTGATTTGGAACATTGTTTATTTCTTTAGTAATATTATTGTAGATAATGTGTTAATTCATATAGTGTTTAATTAGATATTTAGTGGTAAAGGTGTGTATTTTGGATTAAAGAAGCAAAGTAAACATGGTTAGTTGTGCAGCTTGTGGCCCTTCTAAAACTCCAACAAATTCAGAACTTGGAACTTGGTATTACTTTTAGTTTAGCACTGTCCAATATTCTTGCAAAAATTGAATTTTAATGCTATATTTTTACGGGTACGCTCATGATTAGATCTGTCACCTATTTGTTGACAATTAGACAATTTATAATTTTGCTTTAGTAAATGGTAAAAAACAGAAAAATAAGGGATAAAATACCTATTAACCGATGAAATGTTATTCCAAGTTCTGAATATGTTCGAGATTTCGAAAGCTCACAAGCTGCCAAGTAACCATGTTTACTTTGCTTCTTTAGTCCAAAATACACACTTTTACCCACTAAATATCTATATAAACACTATATGAACTAACGCATCAAGCTCCTTCCTTTCTCATCTTTATTCTTTGGTGCCGGTATAATAAAGAATAGGGTAGAGACTTTTATCTATTATTTATTTCAAATGAAATACCTTATTTTAATCAAAATTTAACTAAAAACACGTTTTCGATACCCTACATTTTTGTTCTCTCTAATTATTACATACTAATTCACTATTCATTTGGACGACTGTAAAAATGTAAATCTGGGGTAAGAATAGTATATTTCATTACCAGTCCGGAAACTAGGCTTTTCCGGTGCGCGTACGACAGTTTGGGTTAGTCGTGCAAGCACAGGAAAAGCTGTTTCTGGACGTGTATGAACGATATTTTTCATAATACCTCTCTAAACATAAAATTATTATAATTTTACGTATCCAAAATCATGTCAAAGTACATTTTGTATTCAAATGAAAGCAAATGTCAAACTTGCAAGACAAGCAAGACAGGTATTTATCTCCCAAGCAGCACACAAATTTTGTTTCTCAAGTAATAGTATATTATTTTATATGGAGGAAAAGTGATACTTTTCATGGCGCGCTCGTGTTTAACAGCCGAACGGAGTGAGGCTGGTAATAGAGAGCAAGCCATGAAAAGTAACTTTTCCTCCAAATAAAATATGCTGTTTTTTCTTCAAATGTCGACAAATTAATGCAAACACATCTCTTTTTAATAGTAATAATATCTAATTATTATTAAAGATAAATGGGTTCGCAAGGCGGCTTAGACCACGGTCGTAGGTGGCCTTGCTTAGACCGGTGTCGGTGAATATAATGTAACATAAAGCTGTCAGTGGACACTGTCAAAAATAATTATTTTGTTGCGTCTCCGATTGCGTTTTAATTCCGTATTGATAAGCAGTTATTGAGTAAGTTCGATTAAATAATAACCAATTTGTTCCTAAATTAGTGATTTTTAGAAATGCAGTCACAAATTGAGTGATAAATACAAATTGTAGTTTAATAAATCTTGAGTTGTTGACGCTTATTTTGTTGTCTGTTTGTATTGTATCTATGTTGCTATGGTAACACTTTTACCTCCGCCGGCGGAAAAGTGAAAAGTAAAGCTCCGGCGGAGGAAAAACGAAACTTCACGGCCGCCTACACAGTCGAGTAATGACGGATTTACTGACGTTTGAAGAAAAAATATTATATTCCTGATTTAATACAGTTTCCTGGATCGCTGATTTGTTATATATGAGTCACCAGAAAGACAAATACGCTTGTATGATAAATAAATGTATGATAATAAATACGTTTTGTAAAATTGTTTTATAGACATTTCTAAGACCAAGGTATTAATCAATTTTTTAAATATTTTAAATATCTATCTTATAAAATGAAACTTTATCAGCTCAAGCATAATATGCTTCATAACAGATTTATAACTCTGTCTAATGTCGATTATATATAACAATTACAAAATACACGTGTAATTTGATTTTATTGCAATTTGTGAGACAAATTTATAAAGCATTTTTTATTATGTAACAATTTTGATATACAGACACTGTTTAAAAACTGTTTTTGTTTGGTTCATACAAAACAAGCAAAATAAAACAATTATAAAACGTTTTAACTACTTAAGTGTTACTTTTTAAACAATATGTTATTTATATACGCTTTATACCTTTATTATAAAACATTACCTATGAAATAAATTTATTTAGCTTTTAAAAGAAACGTATTTTTTAAAAGCGTGTAATTCTTGAATTTATCTGAGAAAATAAAATGCCTAAAGATCTGAAATCTAGCTGGAAAGAAAAGTGTATATTTAAAAAAAAATTTAAAGCAAAATATAGTCAAATAATTAATACGACCGACGACGTAATACTGCAGCTGACGTGCCTTTGAATTTTGAACAACAAGATCATTCTACGATAAAAAATATTAATGACCGATAATTCTACTAATTCATCTACAGCTACCCACATGGGCATTGTTAATGAAGATTTAGTGTTAGCTGAATCCACTGATGATGAAAGCGGCAATGAATTAAGCGAGTGTGAAAAAAATACTGTAGTAAACAGGGAGCTAACTGCACGAGCAACAACATTTAATATTAGCCATGCTACACTTAGAGAAGTGTGTAAAATTTTTAACAACAGAATTCCAAATATACTGCCAAAAGACCCAATAACATTGTTAAAAACGGCAAGAGAAATTAATTTAATAAAATGGAAATGGTTGTTACTGGAATTTGGGATTAAAACTCAATTTAGAAAAGTTACTGATAAGTATCCCTAACCCGATCAATCTAATATCGTTGAATATAAATATGGACGGTTTACCGATTTAAAAAATTTCAAGAATCGAATTTTGGCCAATACTTTACACTATCCATGAAATGCCACAAATAAAACCTATAAATATTGGTGTTTATAGTGGAACCGGCAAACCAGCTAGTCTTAATACATATTTGAGAAGCTTTGTAAATGAAATGTTGGACTTATTGCTAAAAGAAGAAATAGCTATTGAAACCAGCGAAAGACGAATTCATTTAGTTCACTTAAAAATAAGATGATTTATTTGTGGCTCTCCTGCAAGAGCTTTCATTAAAGGTAAGTGATTATATCACTTGAAAATTTATAAAAAAAAGAAAGCAGCAAAGTGCAAACATTTCCGACGGCATTAATTAATTAATAAATTTTAGGTGTCACAAATTTTAATGCAAAACACGGTTGCCTGAAGTGCATAATTGTAGGAGAATTTTCCCATATGTCACGTACTGTATATTGTACTAGAACAGGCTGTCAGGCTAAAACAAATGAAGGATTTTGAGATAAAATATATGGAAGCCACCACAAATATGATACACCTCTAAGCCAATTACCCATTAATATGATCGATGACTTTCTTGTTGGTGATTCACTGCATCTTCTAGATTTAGGGATCATGAAACGATGTCTGTTTGGATGGAGAGATGGAAACTTTGGTTTGTACACTACCAAATTGTGCTATAGGGACATAAAACTAGTGTACAGATTTTTTTAGGTTCGTGTAAAGTTCCTTCAGAAATAAACAGAGCAGTACAAGGACTCGACGTGTTAGCTCACTGGAAAGGTACAGAATACCGAACCTTCTTATGCTATATCGGTATGCATTAAAAAAAGTTTTATCATATGATTGCGCTGTAACAATTTGGTCATCTGAGGTTTTTTCAAAATTTTTACCTTTAGCTGAGCCATTATTAGAAATATATTGTTACGTTTTTCCCGTGGGTTCTTAACAAAATTACAACTTGACTATTTTCAACTAATATTCTCTTTATTCACTATCACTGAATACAATTTAACACTTTAAACTACTCTTATAACTTTACAACTAATATCTATTCAACACTCAATGATTAACTGAACTGAACTGACTAACATTCGCCTTAGGCCTGCTTATATATAATCTCAAATCTATCACGAATATTCGGGAAGTATTCCGAGGCCACTCTATATGATCTCGACGAGGCCATCGAGATAATTCCAGTCCAGCGAACCTGAAACTTCGCGACCAGCCGGGCGATGAGTCATACAGACAAAGAAGCGAGGGGAACGGCGCGGCGGCGGCGGCTAGTTATATAGGGTAGCACAAAAACGTTCGGATGGTTGTTAGTCGTGACAATATGTAGAAAATTACAGATATTTTTATGGAGAAGATTTCATGACTAGCAACATACATAATTTAGGCCATGAAGTTAAAAAGTTTGGAATACTTTCATTAATTAATTAATTTCAGTGCATATCCTTTTGAAAATAGAATTTATCAAATAAAAAGACTATTGCGAACTGGTAGGAAATTGTCCTTTAGCACAAATAGCAAAACATTTATGTGAAATCATTCAAGTTGAAACAAACAGTAACGGAGTTTTGGAAGAAAGTAGCTACCCTTATTTGGAAAAAAACTGATAGTCGCGGACGATATAAGAAAATTATATTCCGGAATGTTTTACTGAAAACGGATGAAGAAAATAAATGGTTTCTTAGGTTAGATTTATGTGTATCTTCGCGTTGCTTGTGGCTAGTGATTCGTTTACGGGAGTAAGCTATGGATAGCATTCGAATGATTATATTATCAGTCTGCTCGCACTGCTTTTTTACTGATATTTAAGTAGAACTGAATAATATTGTAAATAATATTTTACTTGCACATACGTGTGTGCTTATTATACTAAATTTCGCTCACAACGCTAAGTAGCTGGTAATAATATTTCCATAAAAGCCCTAACAACGTGGATATACTAATTCGTTTTGGTTACGAAAATTTTAAAAGCCAGCATCACATAGTATTCTAAATAATACTAATGCTTCTTAAGAGTGTCTGTCACAATTAATATAAAATAGAAGAGTTTTATAGCTGCAAGTAACTGTCGTGGTTATAATAAAATTTTAATTTTGGCGCTACCTTTGCGGAGTGACTTTAAAGTAGCCGTCAATTCGTGGTCGGAGTTGCCAGAGTATAAATGATTTAGTAATAATGGATTTCGCATTTACACCCTGTGT
>MU185746.1:0-43559 GCA_016904865.1 Pissodes strobi | reverse complement strand
TCAAATATTAATTATCAATGAGTATAAAATATATAATGGTACAAATTATGATAATATCAATATTATAAGTTTCAATTTACCGACTTGTAATGACATAATATTGCAACACAGAAGCAAAACAATTCACCAAAATAAACTGTACACTCCGCTGGCTTCTGACTCTCTATTTTTCCCGCTCTCGAGCAATACCTTTCGGATCTCCTCCAAAAAACCTCGCAAAAACTCGACCTCAATTTATGACTCGTTTTTATCTTTTACATGTATAAGGGGTGTCTCAAAATATACACATATATAGGGTGTCTCAAAAATTAATGTATCAGGTTCAATGAAATAGTATTTTAGAGAGGTGGGTTATCTCAATATGATTATTTTTTTATATATTTATAGATCGGGACTTAAAAAAAATGGAAACATTATCTTCTATCTTCCCAACTTTTCTAAACACACGCATTTGTTTATTTCCTATAAACAAATTCATATATTACCCCAAACTAGTCAACTTAGAGGAAAAATTATAAAGACAATGCTCTACAGTTTTTTTGCAAAGAATATACTCGTCGATTTTTTATCGACATAACACACATTTGTTTATTCCGTATTGGGACTATGACATTTTTTTCCAAATTAAATAGTAATTAAAAATTCGTAGGACAAAAACGGTAGGAGATGGACAAAAAGCATTGGACGAAAAATGTGTGCTTTTCATTTCTACACATTTTTCTTCAAATAAGTTTTCACGTAAAATTACTTTTTGCCAAAAAAAAAATGTACGGACTTTGAAATTTTTTTTCCAAATTAAATAGTAATTAAAAATTCGTAGGGCAAAAACAGTAGGAGATGGACAAAAAAGTATTGCTTTTCATTTCTAGACATTTTTATTCAAATAAGTTTTCATGTAAAATTAGTTTTGTTGTAAAAGTTATTAATAATTATATCATTCATTATTTTTGTTCAAAAAATTATTAGGTGAAATTTATATGGTATCCTTATAGCTCAATTACATAAATTAGGTTACTTAAACTGAACTATGTTTATAAACAAATTAATTAGCATGAAGCTTTATTTGAAACGGAACCATTTAAAACATTATATGTAAAACATGAATCGTGAATTATCAATACGTAAGATTTAGTGTTTTTAAGGAATGTTTTCCTTGAATAAAACTCTATTTTGATGTCAACGGTTGAGGATTTCACAGCCTGGACTTGATGCAAACAATCTATGACGAATATTGGGTTATGCATATATTCCTCGATATTTAGTAAAGGTTCATTACTAGCTTTACCATAACAACTTGTTTGGAAGCTCTCATAACTGTAATAGGCAGGGGCATACAACTTCTTTGAGAAATCCAAGTTCCATCTCTCGTAGGGAAAAACAGTTGCGTTTAAATATAGTCTAATGTCACTTTTATTGGCTGAAGTAAATTATGTAGCATCTGCATCTCTTCTATCGCAATTTTTTAAAAATTGAAATCCAATTATTATGTATCTGGGACGCTCCAAAACTCCAAAGTATAAACGAGGGGACATGTAGTGAAAATGTTTTTAGCGACAATGGGAATGCAACGATCTCTGCACGTTGCAGTTGATGGATACATCTCAGACACATTCATCATTCATATAGGTCCCACATTCGAAATGGCATTTGAACAATAGCGTTGCTTCCTCCTTTATTAATGCGGGAGAACATTTTCAACTTTTGACGGTCCTCTGGTACTATGTGACGAATTTTCCATTAGATTTTATCTATTATGATGTTTGCATCTACTTCGCAAATATAACAATTCTTAAATGTTCGCGCAATAATAAGTATCAGCTCTTGCTTAACATTCAATATTGCTTTGGTATAATCTTCGGCAAAACCCATTAAATATTTTAGCGGTAATTTTCCAGAAAAAAAACATGGCTAGTAAAGTCTAAAATGAATTGTTCTTTGGCCGATAAACCCCAGCCGCATGAATACAATGTTTTTAATTGTGTAGATCCAAAGGAAGCAAGTGTACGGGTATGCGAATTTCATCGGAATTTCTAAATGTTGGTGATCCATATGGTTTGTAGGTATGCTCTTGAAAACTTACTATTGAGTTGTCAAGAACAGGTTCGCCAAAAAGTTCCATCTTTTCACTTGAAGGCAACATCATTTCCTCAATATTAGACCCAAGGATTTCAGGAACTTCTGGTCGTCTCTACTGGTATTATGTCTATAAGTTCAAGCCGGAAATAATAGTCAGTGACTCATTTTTAGTTTTAAGGCTCGCCTCGAGGGGTAAGGGAAGAGAGAAGGAAATTCCAGTGGCGGATACAATTGCTTTATAAATTAATATGTTATAATAACTATATAATGGAATAGTAATAAGTAGACTTAGGCAAATATCCACTTAAAAAAAAAGTTTATGCACATAAATATGCATGATTTTAGTCTAAAATATGCAAAAAAACGTATATTCAAAATTATTCCTAAGTCTAGTAATAAGCAACAAAATTGTACTACAAACATATAGTACTATGTATTCATTAAGGCTAGGAAAAAAATAGTCATATGATAAGGGGTTTTTCTTGTCATAAAATATCATATTGAAAGTTGCATCGAAAGTTTACATCAAAAATCAATAAAATTTTAAGTTTCCTACTCGTTATCGGAGGTTTGATCAGAATTTGATTCAGAATCATTACTATCACTACTTTCGGAACCAACATTGATAATAAGAGGTTCAACTATAACTTCGACCGTAGTATCATTTTTTTATGACATGTTCGATACACTTCTACTAATTATTAGCTGTAACGTTATCAATAGCTTCGTTTAACCAACAAACATACACGGTTTTTACCAATGCATGTTCGCCCACAGTTAAATGCATTTTCACTTGTTTCGCAGGGGGGGCAAGACTTGTCGAAGCTTCGCTCTTTCCATTTTACAAATTAATATTTTGAATTAACAATACAAAAATATACAGTCATTCGCAAAGATGCAACCGGGGAGACATTGAAAATGATGAATAAAAACGCAAAAATGTGATTTGCGTTGAAAAATTCATAGTTTCCAAAAGCAGAGTTTAAAAAAGTAAAAATACACACGAGTGTTTATAATATAGGTATGTAATTAAAGAAATGCATTTTTAGCAATAATATTAAACATTATCATAATTAAAACAAAAATAAATAAAAAAAATTAAGCGAGTTTGCTAGTACTCGAGACTGATGTGTAAACATAATAATATTCTATAACAACATCGGTTGTAAAAAAAATTACAGTAGCAAGTTATGTTCCCAAGCGGTAACCCATCCAAGTACTAATCACGCCCTACGTTGCTTAACTTCAGTGATCGGACAAGAATTGGCATTTTCAACGTGCTATGGCCGTTACCTGTACATTTTAGCTTGCACATAGAATAGAAACAAAAACATTCGCATTTATAATATTAGTTAGCATAATACGCACTGGCAGCTTCGAAGCGGATTAATTTACTGCACAAATTCGACACGAACATCTAATGCCACCAGGAATAACATCAACATATGGACACAGCATATTTACCTTATAATCTTGGGCCGACACCCTTTGATTTGGGAGAGTCAATAACCAGCTTTTTTCAAATTTTACTGTTTTAAACGTCTGGGCATCTGAATAATATTTTTGACAGTTCGTATAATTTAAAATAATAATATTTAATAATTTTATCGTCTAAAATCCGTTTAAAAACGATTTTAAATGGCAAAAATTGTATAAAAATCCGAAAATTCGGACTTTTTAAGGCGATAGCCCTGGCTTCGGACGAGTTTGCCGTGGATTTTGAAGCGAAAATCAATTTAAATTCAGCCGTCTATTAAAAATCAGCTGTGATATGGATCCAAATACACTGCGAATATAATATAATAAAAATAATACTTTTGACGGTTCGTTTAATTTTAAATAAGCTTTTTTATCGGCTAAAATCCGTTTAAAACAATTTTAAATGGCAAAATTGTATATAGTACTGTCCTAGCGGCTAGAATCGGTTTACACATTTTCGTCCCATTTGTCGAGATTTACCCTCATACCGCCGCGTAAGATGTTTACACATCAAAAACTCAAGGGCGGTCAAAACAGTCCAAAGGACGTTCAAGGTCATACACGCTTGGAGCAATCTCAAGGTCATATGCGCGACCTTCCACAAAAACTCAAGGACATTCACGGTCAAATGTCAAGGACATTCAAGATGAAAGTAGGTGAATATCATTCAAGGTCGAATACACTTAAGATCAAGTGAGCGGGATCTATCTCAGTCACCGGAGGGGGGTGAGGGCCAAAAAATTGAAGGGGGCAGAATTGAGGCCGTCTAGAGCATTCTACTGTGGATTAATTCACTACTGCATACTTTCGACACGAAAATCTACAAAGCTTATTTTTTTACCAGCTACTCATCTTGGGCCGACATCCTTCGATTTGGGAAAGTCAATTATCAAATTTTGCAAATTTTAGAAGAGGGCTATGACTTAATATTATTTTAACTGTCTGGACATCTGAATAATACTTTTGACAGTTCATTTAATTTAAAATAATATGCTTTTTTATCAGCTAAAATCCGTTTAAAAACGATTTTGAATGACAATAGTATAAAAATCCGAAAATTCGGACTTTTTTAGGACGATATCCGTGGCTTAGGACGAATTTGTCGTGGATTTTGAAGCGAAAATTCATTTTAAATTCAACCGTCCATTAAAAAAACAAACTTAGAGGTATAGAAGGAAAATTATAGAAGAGGGCCATGACTGAATATTGATTTAAAAGTCTGAGCATCTGAATAATACTTTTGACGGTTCGTTTAATTTAAAATATGCTTTTATATCGTCCAAACTCCGTTTAAAACCGATTTTAAATGGCAAAATTGTATAAAAATCCTTCACGGACGTCCTAGATTAGCTTGCTCCTCAATGCGACGGCTTATAATGTTACAATCGCTTTACACATTTCCGTCCCATTTGCCGAGATTTACCCTCATACCACCGCGTAAGATGTTTACACATCAAAAATGTGCAGATATGAAAACCGAAAAAATTAGGAAAATCTATTAATATATAATTAGCCATAACGTTACTGTAATATTTTTAACCTGTTCTGATTCTGTTTAGCCCGTTATGGCTATTTCTAGTCACTTTTGGTCAAACAACTAACTTTCCGTTAGTTCCAACTTATTGATGTGTAAACATCTTACGCGGCAGTATGAGGGTAAATCTCGGCAAATGGGACGAAAATGTGTAAACCGATTCTAGCCGCTAGGGCGGTATTATATACAATTTGCCATTTAAAATGGATTTTAAATGATAGAAAAGCATATTTTAATATTAAATATTACTGTATTTGGATCCATATCACAGCTTATTTTTAATGGACGGTTGAATTTACAATGAATTTTCGCTTCAAAATCCACGACAAATTCGTCCGAAGCCACGGCTATCGTCCTAAAAAAGTCCGAATTTTCCGATTTTTATACAATTTTGTCATTTAAAATAGTTTTTAAACGGATTTTAGATGATAAAAGAGCATATTATTATTTTAAATTAAGCGAGCTGTCAAAAATATTATTCAGATGCCCAGACGTTTAAAACAATATTGAGTCATAGACCTCTTCTAAAATTTGCAAAATTTCGTTATTGACTTTCCCAAATCTAAGGATGTCGGTCCACGATTACTAGGTAAATAAGCTGTGTCCATATATTGATGTTATTCCTGATGGCATAAGATTATCGTGTCGAATTTGTGCAGTGAATTAATCCACTCCGAAGCTGCCAGTAAGTATTATAAAATAATCCTAACTAATATTACAGATGCGAATGTGTTTGTTTCTTAAGCTTTCACGCATAAACTGTTCCGATCATCATGAAATTTTGTACAGATATTTTCAAGAGCATAGTAAAGAACATAGGACACTTTTAGATTTTACCCGAGGCTTCGTTCGCGTTGATTTTTTATTATTTTAAACTTGGTTATTAAACCTAATTTTTATTCTATGACCAAGCTAAAACGTACAAGCAATGACCATAGCATGTTAAAAATGCCAGTTCTCGTCCGATCACGAAGTTAAGCAACGTCGGGCGGGGTTAGTACTTGGATGGGTGACCGCTCGGGAACACAACGTGCTGCTGTCGTTTTTTTACAACCGATGTCGTTATAGGATATGTTTACACATCAGTGTCTCGAATACTACCAGACTCGCTATTTTTTTTTTAGTCATTTGAACTGACTCCGATACGTTATAATCAAATTTAATCTTTTTGGTTAGTTTTGGATACGTTATGGTTAATTTTAGTTAGTCGGCAAAATTCGGTTAATTCAAGTTCGTTTCACCTTATAAGCTTAATGTTTGTAATCTCTGTTCTGATATGTTTTAGCCCATTTTGGTGCTTTTGGTTAGTCGTTCACTTTCGGCCAATTTCAGTTAGTTTTAATTTATTTTAGTTATTTGAACCGGTTCCAAAACGTTATAACCCATTTTAGTGTTTTTGGTTAGTCACCAAAATAAGGTTAATTTGTATTAGTTTCAACTTACTTCAATATTTTTCATTTTTTCGATACGTTTTAGCCCGTTTTGGTGCTTTTAGTTACTTTTGGTTAGCTTTGGTTGGTTATTCAATTTTCGGTTACTTTCAGTAAGTTCCAATTTATTTGAGCCATTTGAACCGGTTCCGATACGTTAAAACAATTTAAACGTTTTTGGTTAATAATGTAGGTCGTCGCGAAAATTCGGTTAATTTGGGTTAGTTACTTATTTTATTCTTAATCTGTTCCGATACGTCTTAGCCCATTTTGGTTACTCTTGATTAGTTTTGGTTCAACATCTTTTGGTTAAGTTTAGTTAGTTTTAATTTATTTTAGTCATTTGAACCGGAACCGATACGTCATATCCAATTTTGATGTTTTTGGTTAACTTTAGTTAGTCGCCAAAATTCGGTTAATTGTTAGTTTCAACTTGTTTTAGCCCCTTTTGATGCCTTTGGTTATTTTGGGTCCATTTTGGTTAGTCGTTCAATCAACTTTCGGTTAATTTCAGTTAATTTTAATTTATTTTAATCATTTGGACCAGTTCCGTTACACTATAACCAATTTTAGGGTTTTTGGTTAGTCACCAAA
This sequence comes from Pissodes strobi, assembly GCA_016904865.1. NCBI lineage: Eukaryota > Metazoa > Arthropoda > Insecta > Coleoptera > Curculionidae > Pissodes > Pissodes strobi. The sequence continues at coordinate 36,446 of MU185746.1, read as the reverse complement.
ATTCGGTTAATTTAAGTTAGTTTTAACTTACTTCATTATTTTAAATCTATTTCGATGCGTTTTAGCCCGTTTTGATGCTTTTAGTTACCTACTATTGGTTAGTCGTTCAGTCAAGTCTCAGTAAAGTTCAGTTAGTTTTAATATATCTTAGTCATTTGAACCGGTCCCGGTACGTTATAAGCAATTTTAATGTTTTTGTTAGTTTTAGTTAGTCGCCAAAATTCGGTTAATTTGGGTTAATTTTAACTTACTTCAATATGTTTAAACTATTTCGATATGTTTTACCCGTTTTGGTGCTCTTAGTTACTTTTGGTTAGTTTTGATTAGACATTCAATCACCTTTCGATATGTCATAAGCAATTATAATGCTTTTGGTTAGTTTTGGTTAGTCACCTAAATTCGATTAATTTGGGTAAGTTTTAACTTACTTCAATCTTTTTAATCTATTTCGATATGTTTTAGTGCTTTTAGTTATTTTTGGATAGTCATTCAATCATCTTTCGGTTACTTCCAATTAGTTCCAATTTATTTTAGTAATTTGAACCCGTTCCGATACGTTATAAGCAATTTTAATCTTTTTGGTTAGTCATCAAAATTCGGTTAATTTGGGTTAGTTTTAACTTACTTCAATATTTTAAATCTATTTCGATACGTTTTACCCCGTTTTGGTGCTTTTCGTTACTTTTGGATCGTCTTTCAATGCACTTTCGGTTAGTTTCAGTTAGTTCCAATTTATTTTAGTCATTAGAACTGATTCCGATACGTTACAATCAATTTAAGTTTAAATAAACTAGTACGGCGGTTAGTCAAACCAACCTTGCATTTTTGAGTAGAGCATTGAGATTTGGTACAGTGGTAGTATATACCATATATATATATGGTATATACCCATACCTCACTTTTAAGTAGTGGAACCAAGTTTGCAACCACGGGAGAGCAGCGGTATGGCGGGTTGCATACATGCCAGGGACAATTTTGAGAAAATCACTAAACGAGCACACCCGACCAATTCTATGGGTGAGTACCACTCAAAAATATTACAGGAGATGTTTTGGAACGTAGCTGGAGTATGTACCAGCCGCGTGGTGGCAGATTGCCTACCCTCAGACGCAGAAACTAATGCAATCGATTTTGTAGTGTTAAGCTAGGGGTTTTGGTGAGTGACTCCATTTACACAAACAAAATATGAATAAATCAGGTCCCAATGGACCCATACACGTTCTTAAATCGGTATGCTCATAAATATAATAATATCAAACTAATTAACTTTAGGTTACCTCGGTTGTAAAGTGGATAGGAAACTAAAAGATTAAGAAAAGCCATATTTGTTACAAACAGACAGTTTAACGGCATCATTTACACCGTTTAACATTAATTCCATATTGTTATTAATGGATAATATTATTCATTGTAATAGATGTAATCACGGAATGTAATAATACTAAATCTATTACCTACATCACAAATTGGAGTCATAAATATCAGACTTGGGCACTTTTTTTTGGTAATAATCAAGGTACTTAAAGCATGGGCAACAACAAAACTCATAGCAAAGGATTTTAGATTTAGCGCTGTTGCATTTCCCAGCGCATATATTTTTATATTTACATAATACCGGCGATTCTTTACAAGTCTCTTGTGCTGTAGGCTTCTGGATTAGTTCTATAGAGCTTCCTCCATCCTTCCGAGCCGACTTTCCAGCCGCACACTGACAGTGATGGCTGGTTCCGGATTGGGGAGATCGCTTGTCTGGCATTCTGCTCCTCATATGAAGTCCTCAGAATTAAGCAGCATTTCCTTAAAGCCGCTGGAGTGTACAAACCCGTTACTTAAGGAAAGAGATTCTTAAGCAGTTTGTCGGCATGACTGTGGGCAAGATCAGCCAACAGAAATGCAGGTGCATCTTCACTGCATTCCTTGTCAGTATTTATTTGCTTGATCACTTGTTCAAGTGCAACGTCACGTACTTTACTGCTCCGATTTCTTGCCTAGACTTGAGTTAGTTTTTAAGTATCGCACATACTTTGTCCGACAGTTGTTATGGTACCATACTCAGAGCCTTCCCTGCTAACTCGGGAGTGCGATTAAAATTTTACTGTCTAGTTTCTTGGTTGCAGCGGCTTCTATCTCATTTCTAATTTCTGTGAAAGTCAGTCTATGAGTTGGATTGACTCTTGGCCCGTGCTTGCTACAGAAAATTCATTCTATCTTGTCATTAGCTGATTTCACCTCTTCGAGACTTCCCCATGTAGCTAACTTAATGGATGGCTCGATATTTTCTTGACAACCAATCTGCATATCTCTCTAAGTTCTACCGAGCTTGGTTGAATCGCAAGGCACGAAGCAGCTCTTATGACATTTTGAGTTATTGGTTCTTAAATTATGCTCAATGCGAAGGCCCGCTTCTAACGCATCCGCGTTGGCTTTACCAGGAATATTCCCTAGTTGCTGGTAAGCTTTTAGATTCCTACTCATGGTAGCGATTCCTGCATCTATCTTTGCTGGCTTGTCTAGTGATGGATCGATGAGGTCATCTCTCTGCTATGATTTCTGATACAATATACAGAGACCAGTCAATAGCGTCCCTACTTCGCTTTCGATTCTGCTGCTCTTCAACAAACACATTTAAATCTTTCATGATACTAAATCTGTCAGAAAAGAAATAACCAATTTTTTAAAGCAGTGTCACACACTAAAGGGAGATTCTATGGCGCTCGACGAGCGGTGCATGTGCGAAAATGTTGATTGACCTGGTACTTAAATAGTTGTAGGTGGTAATTAGGAAGAAACAGATGTCCTGGGAGTGACAGTAACAGTGATGCAGTGTGCCAGACAAAGGAGATCTTGTAAAGCGATATTCTAGGTATTTCCAGTTGTATACGACGAACTGGTGCGCTCCCGCCGTCCGTCTCGGCTGTCTGATAGGCGTTGCCAGGGGCGGGATGAGGCGGGCCAAATCCTAGGAACATCTGCCGTGAAAGTGACTTTATAACAGTGACATCTCAGCCACATGTCTGCGGTGTTCCAGACTATCCAGATTCCGGGTCAACTCCGGGTCGCCGATGAGACGTACAGCTCACTTCTGAATGGAATAAAGCAGCTTTAGGGTGTGCTTTAGTGCGGCACCTCAGATGTGTGAGCAATATCCTAAGCACGGTCTTATTTGCTCTTTGTAAAGCAAGAGCATCTGCTGCAGTGTATACAGTTTTTTTGCAAAATAGCGCACTAAGCATCTGGGAGGCTGACTTTGCGATATTAGCAACGTAGTCATGCAAGGACATATTGCTGGTGACCTAGACACGAGATTGACGAGAATGAAGAAATGGTCGATCCTGCCATAATGATGTTAGGGCCCGCCGTATTGGCCCTCTTGGTAAACGTGGTTGCTTGGGTCTGTGCTGCATTGAACTGGACCAAATTTCTGTTGCCCCAAATTTGAGGTCCAGGTCTTGATTAATTGCTGTAATCTGCTCCTGTCTGCGGTGATAAGTCTCAGTCGCTGGTAAAGGTTTTTCTGATCTAAATTGGGAGACAAGGGTTCTAACCTTATAGTAGAAAATTGAGAGCGGACTGCACCTCCTTGCATGTCTATCGCTTATACTAAACTAACTTTTTAATTAAAATCATTTTTATAACAATTGAATCTATAGCAAATAGACCTTATTTCAGGATAAGCGAGAGTTATGCGAGAAGGCGCAACCCGCTCTCAGAACGACAACAAACAAGGTTAGAAAAGTCAAAGCGGCATTGGAGAAGTCAGTCATTGTCAGTTGTATCTGTTGACATTAAAAAGGGTCCTGAAACAAGAATTGTTGGAGTTTTATTAAGAACTGAAGCTTGCAATACTTCAAGTTAGCACTACAAAATCGATTTTATTAGTTTCTGCGCCTAGAGGGTAGGCAACCTGCCACCACTCGACTGGCACATGGTCCAGTTACGTTTCCGAACACCTCCCGTAATATTTGTGAGTGATATTCACCCATAGAAACGGTCAGGTGTGCTCGTTTAACGATTTTCTCAAATTTGCCTTTGGCAGATATGCAACCCGCCATACCGCCGCTCTCCCGTGGTTCCAAACCTGGTTCCACTTCTTAAAAGTGAAGTATGGGCATGCACTACCACTGTGCCAAATCTCAATGCTCTACTCAAAAATGCAAGGTTGGTCCCAATGTCGCTGACTAACCGCCGTACTAACAAGCTAACACGTTCTCTCACGCGTACGACGTTATGTGTGGCAAATTTAGCATGCACTTTTTCACGATTTGAGGCCCTATTTAGGAAAACAGAAACATTTTCAATGTTAAAACAAAACGATAACCTAAACCCGCAAGCGCCACTATGCAACAGATCTCTCTCAGGGTACATGCTCGCTTACTGTTGCAACGTTGCGACCTCCGCCCGACGGTCGTAAAATATCAGTACATTTACGACCGTCGATCGCGAACCTCTGTTAAAATACAGCTGCTTCAAATGCTCCGCGTAACGTGCATATACGGGCCACAATCAATTTGGCAGCGGTGCACGTTTTGTGCCGGAACGCTGTGTCCGCATTTAGAATAAGCGGCATTTTGCGATCATTTCATACCAGATTTATTGTTAAATATTACTTTAAGCCGCTCATGTTGGTCTGTTTTCGAACTAGTGACTGACGTCACTGACTATTATTTCCGTCTCAAGGTATAGTCGATTCGAGATCGGAGCTAAGAGTGATTCGACATGGACGATGTAGTTTACTTTTATTTACAATCTTGATAGATTTTGGTTCGATTCGATTGTAACAAAAAGCCATTTTGAAATAAAATATAATTAAATATATGGAAGTTTCCTCAGTTCTAGTTTAACAATAATTTTTTCACCTTGAAAATCTATATATGGAGATCGGTGGGCATTACGGGCATATATATGACATTTGTTGGTTCTTTTGTTAGCTTATAGCCGGGTTCTACATCGATGTCAAATTCAAATAATGTGTGAGACGCTTCTGAATTTATGTATGACCCGGATATTATATTACAATCAACACGAATTATTCTGGTCTTCATGGAAAAGTTGAAATAGGCTTAACGTTTTTTTCATAGATTTCCTTCTTGAATCCGATTAATGTAGCTGTTGCATAACTCAGATCGATATCATACTTCGATTGTAACTCACAATTTAAGGTGCTGTTTTTGGCTGCAATGAAAAGATATTTTCGCTTTTATCCCCCGATAATGTCTTCAATGTGTCCACAATCGCGCGATTAATATCACATATTTCATAGGCTCCAGGTGGAATCTTTATAACTTGAAACTGTTTACTATCGGATTTGGAATAGCCGAGGCATCAACGTATGTGTAGAATCCCAAAATTGCCACACCATATTTGCAAGTTTTCTGTAAATCGATTGGCGGGTAAAAGTGGGATGTTAATTCACTTGAATAACCTGATAATGTGAACGTGTACGATATGACTGATCACTTTACTTCAATTTTATTGTAATTTGCAACACTTATTTAAATATTTATTAGATTTGTCCATTGTCTCATTAACATCGGTTGCATCTTCAACCTTTGTCACATGAATACTTATGTCTTTCATGTTGCAATAACAACAAAACAACTTTCTGGGCGGTGGTTCATCAATAACATCGCCCTCATCCGAACCGCTGTTGTAATGATCTAAACAATGTTGGTACTTTAATACGTCCAAATCGTTTTGCAAACGTTCCGGTAACTTCTCCCATATTATGGCAATTCCATTTGGTGCACATGCAAGTAAAACTTGTTTTGGTATTTCTCTTAACTGTACTTTACTCATTTTGGCAAAAGTCACAGTTTCGGAATATGCGTTTAGGTAGTCCAACACATTTTCATACTTTCTTTGTGCCATTTTGATACGTTCCTATGGCTTACAGAGAAACTTCAAACTTAAATGCCCTCACCACACTGTACCGAACTTTTGTTGGCGGTCATATGTAGGGGAAACTGGCCTAAAATGACATACTCGGATAAAATGACATATCGGCCACATTGCTACTTTGTAACAAGGGACAAAGTCGCCCTAAAATCCTAATCGCCATTGTTTTTCATCCGGGACTTCAGTCAAGTTTATTCAGCGTCGCTGGCGACACGCGTCTTAACAAAATATCAACAAGTCGTTTTTCTCGATCCTCGATCCAAAAAAATATTTGTGTGGTCACCTAATTTGGCTGTAATAATAGACGAGGTGCAATAAGCCTAAGAGCCCGTTCTCACTTGTCGGGTGTAGGATCCGTTTTTTAATCGGATGTCACCGTCTTTATTCACAGTATTCACCATATACGTATTCTTCCAAGCTATCCAAGTTAACAATGGCTGCTTCATTTCTTTTTGGTTCATTTGATGGTAATGTATATACACCTCTAAAATGCGGTATTTTACCTTTGATTGCATAGTTTTCTATATCGACGTTGAATAGTGGTCTTTGTGGTAGGGAGTAAATATTTAGTTTTTTGAGCTGCGAATATACAAACCTAAACCCGTACGGTATGGTTTAAAAAATAAACCATTTCCTTTTGATTTTATTGTAATTTCACCAACGTTATTCTTGTTATTATTAGCATTCGAAACCGTCTTTATGGTTCTCGCTATTGCTGCTGCCCCACCAGCTAATGATCCTAATGCAGATAATCCAGCAAAAATGGGTATTAAGGGTAGTATACCACCTACCCTAGGTATAGGAATTATTCTTGGAGTTCGAATTTTTCGTTTACCGCCAACACTCTTCAGGCATTTGCGGGCTGCGAGTAGAGCCATTTTAATAGGGAACTTGCACATTTTTTTTTATTTCAATAATCTGTTCTATTACACTAAAAAAGAAGGTGTGCCAAATCTGAAGTGTTAAATACCACCCGTTTTGTTTCTATATATTTTTAAAGTTGCCATTAAATTTCCGCCAATTTAAACACGACGTGACGTCATAGAGCATAACGGTCGGCGCGGCGGATCGGCCGATCATCTACCTACCTGCCACTTCTATTGCGACTCGCAGAGAGAGACAGCTGGTTATGCTTTAAATTTCTAGGTTTAGTGGGTTGTAATATGTTTTTGTTTTGTCTGTGACAGTGTTTTTGGTTTGTATTTTGTGATTTGAACTAAAAATGGAGAAAAAGACAGATCATAAGGCGTATATTGTAACAATGTGCACAAATTCGATATTTAAACATTCATATTAAAGTAAGGTGACCAGAATTTTTGTTGATCAATGCGGGACGGTAGAACGGATAAGACAGATGGGGCGGAGCAGGCGAAAATTTTCCGGTGTCACGCCCTATTTTTTCAAAAACTCACCAAAGGATCAAACAAAATTTTAAAAACATTTTTTTTAATAAATTAATAATTATATATACTAAGAAATAAAAAAAAATACGCAATATAAATTCAGTTTTTATAAACATATTTATCTTAGCTGAATTTTTACTAAAAAAATTGTCATTATTCTTAACATACTCACAAAATTGTTGTCAGTTATATGGCATATTGTATTTAACTAATAAGAGTGCTTTTAAAGTATCTAGGTTTAACTGCCTTTTCTCGATCGTACATATTTTATTTACGTCTGTGAATACTCTTTCAGTTACTGCATTTGTGCCTGCTCCTGCCAAATTCGAGGCTGATTTTCATATATAGGACTGTGCATCGACTGTGCGCCTACCGTGTCCTTGTCACTGTAAATCAAAAAATTATATGTTCCATATAAAACGCACTGCAGCCCTTATTTACATTTTCACATATAGGACTGTGCTACGACCAAAAACATTTAACCTAAAGAGACCCGACAACTCATTCATAAAAATCCGAAATCTTGCAAAAATATCAACAAAACGATTGTCCCGCCTCCTTATATTTTTATGTATGGTGTACAAACTTTTGTCAAACTTCGTCCCCACTACTAAGGGTACGGCCATGCTTGCGACCTGGTCGCGGCGACACGAACGTCGCGACCAGGTCGCTGTGATGTGTTGCATTGATTGTAATGTAGGTGGCCAAGCTTGCGACCAGCGACAGCGACTGATTTTGAAAACGCTTTTATGAGCGTTTTTGAGACGCCGCGACAAAAACGCTCCCCACAGTTTCTTATGTAGATGGCAATGTTAGCGCTCAAAACGCGGCGTTTGACATTTGAACAACCACGATGTGACACATGTTTCTGACGGCCGAGCTTGCGAGAACAGGTGAAAAGTGAATTAAAAAAATGTTTGACACCGAGGAATTTATTAATGAAATTCAAACACGGCCGCAGCTTTGGAATGTAAAGTTAAAAGAATATTCTAATAGGGACATCAAGGCAAAATTATGGGTCGAAGTCAGCAGTACCATAGTGCAAAACTGGGATGAACTCAATAATGCGGATAAAAACAAAGAAGGTAAATAAATATTTATTTATACATATCATTTTCAAACCATTTCATGTAGAGCAGATAATAATTATCCTAAACTCTACGATACCGTATACTTACTGTAATAAATCTCTAAAATCATTTTGGAGCAACAGGACCTGAACAATTGGTAAAGTGGCTTATATATTTTAGGCATTTTTCACATAAGCTCAAAATGGCCGAAGAAAATGCGAAAAACTCGAAAAAAATCGTTTTTAACTATTTGACGAGTAAATTGTTGCACCTGGCTTTAAAAAATAAGTTTCTAAATTAGACATTTAATTGATTTAATATATTATTATTAATTAATTGGTAATTTAGGCCACACTGTTACAATTTATATCATGTGATACTGCCAGGGTACGCTACCTGTAGGAGTAATGAAGAAGTCAGCCAAAAGATCTCTGACCTGTTTTGCGCTTTTACCTGCACCTCCTGTGCCTATAATTGGTATATCTAGCATCTCGGAAGTCAGTGTATCTTCAAATTTCAAACCATCCCTTAACCTCACAAAATTGTGTAAAACGCAGGCAGCTAACACTATGACAGTTGCAAAATCGGGATCGAGGTGTATGGCAGTGTGAAATATTCGCCACTTGTTTGCTAAAATGCCAAAAGCGCACTCTACAAATCTTCTTGCTCTGGACAGTCGATAATTAAATATGCGTTTTTTGTTATCCAGGTCTTTTCTTGCATATGGCCTCATCACATTTTCGCTCATAGCGAAAGCCTCGTCGGCTACGAAAGTAAATGGCATTGGTGTATTTGAATTAAAGTTACGAAGCGGTCTTTTATCTGGAATGTTTAAAGAACCAGAACATAATCTCTTATTTAAAAGAGATTGTCTAAAAATGTTAGAATCTGCTGACTTGCCGTATGCTCCTACATCAACAGTAGTGAAGCAATAATTTACGTCAGCTACACCAAGTAAAACAATAGAACAATAATTTTTATAATTAAAAAACTCTGATCCGGAATGATCAGGTTTAACTAATCTCATATGCTTCCCGTCAATGGCTCCGAGACAGTTTAGAAAGTTGACACTCTTTTCAAAATCTTCGGCGATTTTTAGCCAATCTTCTGTGGTTGGCTCTGGCATAAATTTATCCTTCATAGAAGTCCATATCTCCCGACACGTTTCCCAAACTATTGCAGAAACTGTACTTCTTCCCAGACGAAATTCAAATGATAATGATCGAAATGTATTTCCAGTGGCAAGGAACCTGTAAATAAAATATATCATTATTCTTGGCTGCGTGAAATAATATTGCAGAAACATAATATTAAAATTAACTTTTTAGTAAAAGTGCTTCAAAAAAAATGGAAGTCCATACGTGATGCTTTTACAAGAGAAGTACGTCTACAAAAGCAGCCCAGTGGAAGTGGTAAGCGGATCAGGAAACGCTACATCTATTTTGATCAGTTGCTGTTTTTGCTTGATACCTTGGAAGAACGATCGTAAGGGTTTAATGATAATTCAGAGCGTGCCTACTTTGGAAAATACCTATATAAATTATTTTTGGGAATTCTAGCTCATGCCTATTTAATGTTATTTTCAGGACCCTTACAAACTTCGGTAGTGGTGATAGATCTAATAATGAAGACCATGAATCTGCAGAAAGCATGTCCGTAACAAATGATGTAGCCAGTCCGACATCAGCTAGTCAGAATCTGCCACCAATTCGACGAACTGTTAAGAGAAATGCAAAAACTTTTGAACAAGAAGTTCTTCAGCACATTAACTCACGAAAAGCTAATGAAAAAAACGATGACGAGTGATTTCTCTTATCCCTTTTACCCATGTTCAAGAAGCTGGATGATCATACAAAACTATGGGCCCGCATGTAATTCATGGAAACGATGCAGCAGGCGATCACCTTTGGAATTTCCATGCCGTCGCCATCAACATCTAATACCAGTAATATTCCTGCACATCCATCATTCAATAATAACAGTCCTGCAAATCCACAATTAAGTAATAATGCTCCTGCACACCACACATCAAGCAATAATCTTCTACATCTCCAATTACGTAATAATATTCCTACCTTTGCACAAATGACTAATAATATTCCTGCATATACGCCATTCTTCGAAAATATTCCTACCTGTTACCCATTGACTAATAATATCCTGGCACATCCCCCAATATCTAACAATATGTCTACGTCCTATCCCCAAAACAATAATACTAATGTTACCCTACCATCTCCTTCGCCTCATCCGAGCCGACCATCTTCTGCAGCTGAACCACCAGCACAATCTCCCACATACACTAATTTGTCATCATCGCATTCGTAAGACTCTTCAATTTTCGATATATATGAGTGATTGTTTGTTATATAGGTACTTGTTTATAATATGTAAAATTAATAATAAAAATATTGAATAAATAAATTAACTTACCTTAAAGTTACTGCAAGCCTCTCTTCAACTGAAATAGCGTTATTAAATCTTGTTGTTTGCCTCTGTAAACCTTCTTTAACATAAGAACAAAGATCGTCAAATGAAGACACACTCATCCTAAAGTATGAAAAAAACCTTTCTTCGTGGTTTCTGAGAACATTAAACAATGTGTGAAACTGTCCACATGTAAGTCTCTGTTCTGTGCGTTAACTGGATGAATGCTATATTTTCTTTTCCTCCGCTTGTTCTGTAAATACCTGGAGACAATAATTGCTAACAATATGTCATCTTCCATGGTGTGATCTGAACTGAATAGAAAAACGCTGTCAAGCGTGGCCACGTGCCAAGAATTTAGACGACAGCGACCTGGTCGCGACCGACGTTCGTGTCGCCGCGACCAGGTCGCAAGCATGGCCGTAGCCTAAATGTAGTATTGCCCGCCTCCGCCTGAACGAAAGCAAGGACAGTTCATAGACGTAGACTTTGAAAATGTGAGTCCATCATAATAATAATTTCAATAAAGTAAATACGATATGATGGTATTTATTCGGGTGCATTATTTAAAATATATTTATGTTTTATTTATAGTGTGTGGGTTAGATTGAGTTAGTTTGGGTTAGATATGGGTTCTGAAGGTTAGTTAACACAAAATAGTTATTTTGCTGTGTCACGAAATTTTTCCGTGTCCTTGCAAAACCACTGCCATGAAACCAAAGAAGTATTCACTTAAAAAATGATTTAATAGAGGTTGGTAAATGACTGCAAACATATCAGATTATCCATTAATATCACATACATAGGTAAGTATTATAAAATATTAATTAATCACATCACAAAATGGTGCCCACTGTACTACTGTGTTTCATTTACTTTTACTTACTTGTGGAAACTCAGGTTCGGATGATAATAGCTGGAGATTTTGCATACCTCACACCGCAAGACCATCGTTACTTTGATATAAAGTTTATAAAAAATATTTATAGGAAATCACTCACGAAATACAAAAAAGCTACATGTCGCGTCGCGTCGCACAAATTCAGGCTTTAAAACGTCCATTTGAAACCAAACAAAACTGGGCGAAGAGTGCTATTTTGCACGTTTTTTAATGAAAAACATTAATTTATTCAAGTCGCGATCAAGAGTTGGACCGCCATCTTGTCACTTTTGACGTCTGTATTATTAGGAATCCCATTCAAAACGGTGTCGAAATTTTTGCTAGTAAGCTTTGACATTGCACAATTTTGTTAATATCATAGCAACCAGTCATCAAAAATAGTGTCGAAAAGAGCTTCTTTTCGACACTACTTTGCGTATCGAAAAGACTTCTTTATAATAGAAATAGTATATTGTGCAACCAACAAGTGCTGAAAATAAGACTTTTCACACGAATGAGACAGTTTGGTGACACGAGCCGTAAGCGAGTGTCCTAAAGTCTCATGAGTGTAAAAAGTCTTTTCAGCACGTGTAGCACACTATACTTTTTCTACGACTGCTACATACAGGGTGCCCCACTGGGAGTCTGGTAGAAAATTACATGTTATATGGGAAACATTTTTATTATTGATTTATCAGAAAATTTTATTCCTAATGAAAGAAGCTACGTGAGTAAGAGATTCTCGCTAAACTATAACTAGGGGCACAGTCCTAAAATGGGGCCACCGGAGTGGGGTCCCTATTTTCCAAATATTTAGAAAAAGAGGCATCGAGGGCGAAGCCCTAAAATGGTGCCCCAGGGGGGCGAAACCCTAGAATGGGGCCTATGGATCGGGAGTCCCATTTTTTACAGATTTAGCAATGGAGCCCCCGGGGGCAAAGCCCTAAAATGGGGCCCCAAGTCTTAAAAAGGGGCCCCTGGTATAAGAGTTCAATTTTGTACAGTTTTGCAAAAAGGGGCTCCTTGGGGGTGGAGCCCTATAATTGGGCCCCCTTTTTTAGAGATCTGGTAATATGACCTTTGAGGGCGAAGCTCTAAAACGGAGACGAAGCCCTTTAATCTAAATACCCTAAAAAGCGTGTGAAAAGTATACTTTGCACACGCCGTGTGCAAAGGATACTTTTCACACGATGTTTGAAATGTCCAGTTTTCAAGAGCAGTTGTTAGTGCGTTTTTGTCTATTTTCAGGGCAGTCGTAGAAAAAAGTATATTCAACTTACATTTGCAATGAATGACCATTGCATAATATACTATTCAGCAGCTAATAATGAAATAAAATTTCCGAAAACTTATTTCCTGAATAATTTCAAATTTGAACACGAAATTTATGATACCAAAAATACGCAATTTTATCCCGATTTAAACGTTTTTGTGACACATAGAGTTTTTCTGGTCTCAATGGTTAAACGAGAAATTAAATCATACCACTGCTAGCCTAAAATTAAATTGCTTATCATTATTTTTGAGACAAATAAAAAGGAACTGAAGCATACAAATTTTATTTAAAAACATATAAATATGACAAATATCTGGTTAATGACATATTCAAAAAGTAGCTTAATAACTATTTTCTTCTATTAAATACCTATTAAAAATATATTTTCATTTCATTATAAATGCTACTATCACTGAAAAAATATCTACTAAATAAACTGGTATAACTAGAAAAAAAGATTAAATCTAGAGTATTGGCAATTGTAATTGGTTTATTTAGATTTGCTAAACCAGTAAATTGTTAGGATATTTCTATAAAGCTATTGTATTAATAAGTACCCGTATTAGGTAGGTATATAATATAATTAAAGTAGATAAACATATTTACCGTAGTGCCTTCACTGGTTTTGAAACGTTACCAAGTTAGTATACGAATGGGGAAGAGCCGTCGGTCGTCGACCTCCAATGCTCTCAATCTATTGGTGCAGTTACTTTACTACGTGCATACTATAAATATTTTGGGGGTAAAACAAGCGGCGTGGCCGCTCGTGCCTGCGGCACGCGCGAGGCCCTTCGGGCCTCGTTTGTGTGACCTTCGGTCACACATTATTGCCACGCTCCTATCCGTACCGTGACCTATAATTAGAAAGCCCTTATAATTAGAGTTACCAATCGCTAGTCTAATTTTACCGTGATAATTTTCTAATTGGTTGCCATGGTAACCGACTTGTCAACGTCATTCGTTAATTTTTTTAAATCTTTACCTAAATACCAAAGATCAAGTCTCTAAGTCGTACGATTGACGAATTATGACGATTTTTTATTTTTTTGGTTACTATAGCAACCAATTTTTTAGTATCAAATTGGGCTTCATAAACAATCCTAAGTACCACACTATATCTTTTATTAGTGATATACATATTATTAATTGGTTGCCATGGTAACCGACTTGTCAACGTCAATTGTTATTTTTTTTTAATTTGACTTTTCTTTTGGCCTTAATAGGAAATTTATTTTTTCTTCTGAAGGTTTTCCGCTATTCCAAAAATTTTGTTTTTATAACCTTAATTTTTTTATTTTTTAAGTACCCTGTATAACTTATCCTTAATTTAGAATTGTCAAAATTAGTTTTTTTCCAAGCACCAACTTTTATCAGGAATAACTTTTTCTTATAAAATCAAAAATAAAAAAGTTTCCCATTTGGTAACCAAATCTGTGCAGACCCTGTATAACACAATTCTTTCTGATATTAATCCTTAAGGAATTTAGGCTATATTATTTTTCGGTTGCCATTGTAACCAATTCTAGTCAGCACAAATCTTCATCATCCATACCCACATACCAAAGATCAAGTCTTCAAATCGTATAATTATTACTAAAATATGTATATAAATTTAATTTTTTTTCTTAGTTGCAATAACAACCAATTTTTCAAGAATATCTAATTTTTTTATTCACCCCTGTAGTATATGGGCATCTTAAATAATAAGCAAAATTAGCTACTCTGCTAGTACTCGAGACTGATGTGTAAACATATCCTATAACGACATCGGTTGTAAAAAAATAACAACAGCACGTTGTGTTCCCTTGACGTCATCCATCCAAGTACTAACCACGCCCGACGTTGCTTAACTTCAATGAGCGGACGAGAAGTGGCAGTTTCAAGTATTCAACGTGCTATGGCCGTTACCGATACATTTTAGCTTGTTCATAGAATAAAAACAAACACATTCGCATTTATAATATTAGGATTCTTTAATAATACTTATTAGCAGTTTCGGAGTGGATTAACAATGCACAAATCGACACGAAAATCTAATGCCACCAGGAATAACATCAACATAATATGGACACAGTTTATTTACCTGGCAGACATCCTTTGATTTGGAAAACTCAATAACCAACTATTGCAAATTTTAGAAGAGGGCTATGACAATATTGTTTTAAACGTCTGGGCATCTGAATAATTCTTTTGACAGTTCGTTAAATTTCAAATAATAATATGCTTTTTATCGTCTAAAATCCGTTTAAAAACGATTTTAAATGGCAAAATTGTATAAAAATCCGAAAATTCGGACTTTTTTAGACCGATACCCGTGGCTTCGGACGAATTTGTCGTGGATTTTGAAGCGAAAATTAATTTTAAATTCAACCATCCATTAAAAATAAGCTGTGCTATGGATCCAAATACACTGCGAATATAATAATTAAAAAATAGTACTTTGACGGTTCGTTTATTTTCAAATATGCTTTTTTATCGTCTAAAATTCGTTTAAAATGATTTTAAATAGCAAAATTGTATATAATACCGCCCTAGCGGCTACAATTGGTTTGCGCATTTCCGTCCCATTTGCCGAGATTTAAGATGTTTACACATCAATAACTATTTTTTTTATTCACCCCTGTAGTATATGGGCATCTTAAATAATAAATAATTACACGAAGAAAAATCCACCATTTTTTCATTAAAAAAAATGTTTCTGCGATAGGATTCGAACCTGCACGCGCAAAATAATCAAAATAGTTACGTTAAGTGTGGTAGTATAATTGACAAAAATCCTTCATAAGTCAAAAACGGTAACAATTAGAGCAAAAGTACAAAGGAACTAAAACACGTGTCTTACCGAATACTTTCATTTGACATAAAAAAATAGAAAAGTTGGTCCTTGTTTACACGGACAAAAATGCAAAAAAACGGTTTTCACACCCTGTATATTAACCGATCGTAACCAAAATCAATAGGTTCCGAGGGTTTGTGAACCTCTACCTCTATGCCAAATTTCCAGTCCTATTGTGAAAAAAGAGAAGACGCGCAACGGCCGCAGCATGGTAGGCGCACAGTCCTATATATGAAATCAGCCTTCAAAGAATACTCAACGATTTTTTAAAAAATTTTATAAGAAAAATATTGTTCCGAAAAATGTTTAAATGCTTTCAACCACCTCTTATCAGTTTTTAATTTATGTTCCTTCCACTCTTCTAATTTTTCTTCGATTAGATAACGTTTGACAAACCGCAAACCCAAACCATTGACTATTCTTGTGCCCAAACCGCAATTCATGCCGGCTAAAACAACTAAGTGCCACTCAACTGACAGTGACCACGATACACATATAACGGTATGCTGATTTCTAGACTCGTTTTTGACTCACCCGCGCATCTACGTCAGCCGGGAAAAAATGTTGCTATTGACGCTGTCATAGTTTATTTAGTTATGTGAATTTTTAGATTTGTTTTGTGTTTATATATGTTATAGGATTATTTAAATTAAAAACTTATAGTATAATTATGCCGAACTGTGATGTGGCTACTTGTAAGAACAATAATAGGACCACCAAAGGGAGTAATATTAAATATTTTCGTTTTCCTAAACATGAGTTAGCAAATCAGTGGATTCGTGCTTGTCGAAGAGAAGGTGGAATTAACATAAAAGATGGTGAGTATCTTTAATTATTAAAGCTTTATTTTATTATTTTTATTACATATTTCCACGATTTACATTATTTTTTATGGCATTGGCATACACTGTAAAGGGAGATCCTATGGCTAGAGATGGATCCTAATTTCACGTACCGTACCGTGATTTTAGCTGCCGCTAATTCGACATTCGGGTGCTGGTGTGCCTTAGTTCCGTTCTTTAAACATTCTTTTTAGACATACTACGATCAAGTCACAGTTCACGGTCCAGCCAGACACTATGTGGTTAAAAAATATTTGCCAAAATTTAAATAAGTAAAAAAAATAAAGCAAGATGTATTATTGAAGTGTGATTGAAGTGAAACTTCTTAACGCGCGCCGGGAGGAATATTTACATATGCTCACATACGATGGTACCAGGGTGCTAATATCGGTTAGGTTCTGTACCGCTACAAAAGCTCATTGATTTGCGCACCTAATCGCGCCATGTCTCCCTGACGCAATCATTCTGTACCAACTAACAGCTCTCGTGGCTGAGTGGTCTAGGTCGTTAGGCCTCGATTCGGCGGCTCTATCGACGGAGCGGCGCGGCCTGAGTTCGAATCCCGTTGGTTTCGTAATTTTTTTTAAGGTTAAGTTTCTATACAGTTTTATGAAGAATATTTTTTTTTCATTTGGGCCTTTTCTTTTTGTTAATTGAGTGTTATATTTTAAAAAACTACTTTTTAACGAAATCCGTTACGATATGTATATGATTTTATTGTGATATGTTTGTTAGCTTACAAGCAAAAAATATGGGATTTGCTCTATTACCTTTTCAAGACATAAGCGAAACTTTTATGAAGAATATTTTTTTTCCATTTAGGCTTTCCCTTTTTGTTAATTAGTATTATATTTAAAAAATTGCATATTTAAAAAAAAACTACTTTTTAACCAAATTTGGTACGATATGTAGGGGGTCGTGTCATTTCCTTGGCAACTCCTTGATTTTGTCTTCATCTTGTCTTGATTTCAAGACAAGATCATGAAACAAGAAATGATCCTTGTTTTTCAAAACAAGAGAAGAAATTAGTCCTCAAGTCCAAGATTTCTTGGAAAGAAACCAACAAAGTCTTGAAATTTCTTGAAAATGTAAAATAAAAAAAAATAATGTGTTTTGCTAGTTTATTGAAAAAAAAAACAAAGTACTGAAACATTTTTACTGGAATGATAAAAAAATTATTATGAAAAAAATAACTTTTTTATTTTCAAAGATTTTTAAGGTATTGTGATCAAAAAGTACTTTGCAAACCGAATCTACTTTAGTGGAAATGAAATAAATATGTAAAAATGAGCAAAAAATATTTGGAAGGGTTCAGAATATTGACTATTAAATAATGACGTCAATACAAAGGAAATTAAAATTGTACTTTAAGTTTGGTAAAATTATATCTTGTGGGCTAAATTAAATTGAGTAATTTTTTAATGCTTAATGATTTTTTATTTGCAAGGGATTTTTTAAAATTATTTTTGGATATGTTATGGGCTAAGATATTAGAATCAAAAAGAGATTTGCTCAGCTGATCTACTTCAATGGCGCACAGAATACTTGAATTTACGTAATTTTTTAAATTAAGAAAAAAATAATTTATGAAGGAATGAACTATAAAACAATACTATCATGACCGCGTGCCCCTCGATTCTACGCATCAAGTATAAACATCACATCAACTAATCTCATCCCGACTTTTTTACTTAGTTCCCAAATGTTGAAATAATACTTAAATAACCATTTATACATTTAAATTATTTTTTAGAGTAAAACTATGTATAATATATCAATTATAATTAGTAATATAAATATGGAATGGAAATGCTTTTATTCTTTAGTTAACACACGTACACGTATAATTAGGAACGTATCTATTATCGAAAATGTCCTTTTAAATCCCCCAAA
Source organism: Pissodes strobi (assembly GCA_016904865.1). Lineage (NCBI taxonomy): Eukaryota > Metazoa > Arthropoda > Insecta > Coleoptera > Curculionidae > Pissodes > Pissodes strobi. The sequence goes on along the minus strand of MU185746.1, from coordinate 17,924 downwards.
ACTGCGAATATTGCATTTCAAAACATAAGCGTCGTTCCCGGGTGACGTCACACGTTTCTGTGTGGGAGGTTTTGCCTGCGCAAGAGCATACCGTTATATGTGTATCGTGACAGTGACTAATAAACGATGATTAGCATAATACCACAGCTTAGTAAGCTGTGATAATACCATCCCTTAGCGCCCTACTGCACTATGCTATATTAGCCGCTTCTGATTGGTAGGTTAACGTCAATTTATAGCACTGTTCACGATACACCTAAACACGGTATGTCAGCCGTTCGAAAAATTGCAGCGTGGCATCAAGTGTGTTGCAGATTTTCCCTGTGTTTTACATATAAATTCCACACGTGACATAGTATACAAACTGTCATTTTTCGGAAAGCTGACATACCGTGTTTAGGTGTATCGTGGTACTGCTAACTCTTCACGAGTGGTCCTCCGCTCGCTTCTCTCGCTCCGGGGTGCAGCCAAACAAAACTAACTCAAACTAACCCAAATTTACAAAAATAAACAAATATAACCTTAAAAAAAGTAAAGAAAACATGCTTTGCCCTCGAGGGGAATTGAGCGCGGGACGTTCACATTCCAAACGTAGAATCTGACCACTAGACTATCTAGACCTGGTAGAATAAACTGACTGGGCTGTAAATAAACTGAAATCATCAAGTAGCTAATATAGCATATAATATAGTGCCGTAAATCATGATTGTCGAAAACGGTGTCGACAATAGAATCTGCAATCGTTAAAACTATTTTTCTTTTTCTTACCTTAAGTTAGGCCAGGCCTTAAAATCGGGAGTGACTAGGATTCCGGCTTCTGACAAGATTGTCAAGATGCGATTCTTTACATCTATATAGCAAAATAATCGATATCGTTAAAAAAAGGACGAAACGGTAAATTTGCTATTCAAATTGAAAATGCGGGACATTTTGCGGGACGCATGAAATGCTGGACAGCTTACAAAAAGAAAGGACGATCCCGCAAAATGCCGGACGTCTGGTCACCTTATAAAGGTACAGATTTTTCTGCAATATATTCTTCATTTTACAATGTTAGATGGCAGCTGTATCAATACTTTATCAGGAACAAACTCAACGCAAACGTGCTTTATTTGCGGTTTGTCTTCCAAGGAGATGAACTGCAGATAAAGATTTCGAAAGGGAAAGGGTGACAAATATTGGAATGCTTAACTTTGGCCTATCTTCCCTTCATTCATGGATCCGTTGTTTTGAATGTTTGTTATATATTGCCAATAAAGTGTTGGCAAGTTAAAGACCCTGGAAGGAAAAAACTTGTTGAAAACCAAAAACGAAAACTTCAAAAGGATTTTAAAGTTCAAATGGGATTAATTATTGACAAACCAAAACAAGGCTATGGATCCAGGAATTATGGGAATATGGCTAGAAGGTTTTTCAAAACCCAGAGTTAAGTTCCTCGATAACCGGCATTAACAAAGAACTCCTTTTAAAATTTTAAAAAATTTTAAGTTAAAAAAAAACATTAAGTTGGTACAGTTTCATTAAAAAATCCTAGTTTAAATGGGCTTAATTAAATACCAGTTTAATTAATATTATAATTTGTACGCATTAGCTTTGATAAAAAAGTCTACTATAAAATTTTCCAAAGATTAATTTCTCAAGTCTTCATCTCTGCATCACAATAAAATGTATCAAATCAAATTGGAATCGATATGAATGCAGTCATGGGCGTAGACAGGATTTTTTCTCAGGGGGGGGGGGGCGAGCCGTAGACAAGGCCGCAGTAGTGGCACTTGGAGCGGAAAATTTGGGGGGGCCACGCCCAATTTTAACACAAAAGTCATGAGTCGGGTAAATTCCCAGGGTGGGGCCATGCCACCCCTGGCCCCTCCCTGTCTACGCCCATGAATGCAGCTTAAGTGTTGAGCTGGATCATCGCTATACACTAAAGTAACATGCAAACCATGAAAAGAAGAATCACTCGCGTCTACCTCCAGCAAATTTTCGACCTTCAGACCTGCGCATAGCCCGGTGTTGTTCCAATATTTCACTTTACGCGTGGCCCTCCGCTCGCTTCGCTCGCTCCGAGTCGAAACTGTAGTGGCTTTCAACTAACCTAAATTAACCCAAGGCAATGCCCAAAATCAAAATAAAAGATCTTTGAAGAATATATGAATTAGCATGTACGCATGAGTGAAGGCTCAAAATTGCGAATGAGAGACATCTGGGGTGCTTTCCAGAGTTTTGCGCACGCAACCGAGCCCCAGCGCGCACAAATGTCCGACGCACGTGTTTCAAAACTGTTAACGCGTTTGAAACTTGAAACACAGGTTACTTTCCCCTTGCCCCTAACGAACCTGCCGAATATTTCGGTACTCTGACTGTGGAAATAGTGATCACTTCCCAATTTCATTATCCAATAAACGTAAAACCGCACATCCTATATTAAACTACAAAACAACCCCTTATCACACTCGTAACTTTCATAGAGCGAACTGGAGCCTCTTCTACGAGAAGGTAATGGTCGAACTCTCCTTAAATAATGAAGAAATGAACTTTGCTCTCTTGGATAAAATAATAAATACAGCAGCAAATCAATCAATACCGACTAAAATAAAAAACCAACCGGACAAAACAGGGAACCCTTGGTGGGATGAAGAATGCTCCGAGCTGATAAAACAAAGAAAACAAATGTTAAAAAATTTTAAAGAATTCCCCTCTATAGAAAATTATATTTTGGCAAAAAAACAAATTGCATTAACAAGAAAACAATTCAAGAAAAAGAAAAAATCCAACTTTATACAATTTTGTGATAAACTAAATAGAAACTCTAATATTTCTTACGTTTGGAAAAAAATTAATAAATTCAATCATAAAAGGCAACTAAACAAAAAAATCAACATCAAAGACGAAACACGTGCACAAATACTAAACAACGTAGCAATAATAGGGTTTGAACATACTTTTTCCATGAACACTCCCACTCAAGACATCCAACCCTTTAGTATTGAAGAATATAACTTTGCCTTAAAGGGAAAAAAATCATCAGCCCCAGGAATGGACGACATATCCTACGAAATGCTTAAAAATATTCCCATTCAAGCAAAAGAAATATTAATAAAACTATATAATTCTTACCTGAACGGGAGCCCAACCCCAGACGAATGGAGAAAATACAATGTCATCCCAATTTTGAAACCCAATAAAGATCCTGTCGTTATCAACAATTATAGACCTATCATTTTATCATCATGCTACCTCAAACTACTAGAAATTTTAATTAAAAATAGAATTGAACACTTTGTGGAGAGTAAGGGTGCCTTTTCTACCTATCAAACAGGTTTTAGAAAAGGGATGAGCGTTAATCACAACATAGCATTAATAACTTCACATATTGATCTGGCGTTCAAAAAAAATGAGACTGTCATAGCTACTTTCTTAGATATAAAATCAGCCTATGACTGTGTAAATATTTATAGGCTTTACGAAAAGCTGGAGGCACTACAAATCCCAACTCAACTTTCTAACTTAATATTTAAACTTCTAAAATATAGAAATCTTTATTCTAGAAAGAATGACGGGTCTTTCTTGGATCCGGTATTGACTACGTCTGGCCTCCCGCAGGGATCACCACTAAGCACCGTGTTATTCAATATATACACTACAGAGTTGTATAAGCTAATGAACACTGATATAACTATAGTTGGGTATGCTGATGACTTGGTGGTTCTGTGCCAAGGCAAAGATCTACGAGCACTTTCTGAAAAAATTAACACAGCATTAGAAAGAATAAACAATTGGCTGATGGATAACGATCTGAATGTTAGTCCGGAAAAAAGTGAAGTAATTTGGTTCACCAAAGGCAGACGTAAAACCAATAACCCCCCTCTAATTATCATCAATAATAATATAATACCGTATAAAGACTATACCAAGCATTTAGGGATCATCCTGCACAAAAATTTGAACTGGAGGCCACATATAGAATACATCACCACTAAAGCAAAAAAAAACATCAACATACTTAAAGCAGTTTGCAGAGTGTGGTGGGGTGCAGATCCAAGAACCCTCCTCACCATTTTCTATGCCTTGGTTAGAACCCACCTGGATTACGGTTCAGTCTTTATTAGTCCAAATAACCAACTAAATTTAAATACAATAAACACAGTACACTTTGCGGGACTCAGGACGTGTTTAGGCTGCATGAGATCAACCCCAACAAATGTCCTGCTTGCGGAGGCATCTGAAATGGATTTACACCATAGAAGAAAAAGATTGGCTGTGTCCTTTTTGGCAAAAATTATCCCTATTGTAGATCAACCTATATCCAACCTACTAAAAAAACAAAGAAATTATTATTTAATTAATGCAGATTGTCATAGAAGAAACAAAGCTCCGTACCTATTCCAGGCTTACGATAAATTCGCTCCTTACCTATCAAAGATTTATAAAAGTAAACAGTTTCCGTGTTATGAACAAAATTATTTTAATTTCTTTTCAACAATTAAAAAATTAGACTTAAATCTAAAAAAAGATCCAGTAAAAGTTAAAATGGAATTCTTACAAGAGACACAAAAATATAAAAATTCCCACAAATTTATATTCACCGATGCGTCAAAGGAAGGAAACAGGGTTGGTTTTGGAATACACATCCCTGAAAGCTCATATAACTTCTCCTCTAGGCTTCCGGATGAATTATGTATTGCCACCGCGGAAATGATAGCCATACAAGAGGCCATCAAAGTAGCAATAAAAAAAAAATTTATTAGATCCATAATTTTTTCGGACTCCCTCAGCGCCATCACCAAACTGATCAATCTAACCCCAGACACAAAAGCAGACCATATCTCCCTTTTCACAAGGAAATTAATAATAGACGCAAAAAATGAAAATAACGTTGAAATCTCTTTGGCATGGATTCCGGGACATGCGGGAATCCAGGGCAATGAAAAGGTTGACGCCTTGGCTAAAGTCGGCAGGAACTTAAATGTACCTATGAATATTAGGATTCATGTTACCGACATTGTAAACATAATTCAAAGAGAAATATGGAATAATTTCGCACTATGGTGGAAGGGTTCAGTAAAGAAAAAAGGAACAAGGTACAGTGCAATTCAAAACGACTTTCCTAAAAAACCTTGGTTCAACAAACATACATATACGGATAGAAGGCACATCACTACTGTAATCAGAATGCGATCAGGGCACTGTCTGGTGGGAGAACACCTTCACAAAATTGGCGTGAGGGATACCCCTAATTGTGAATGTGGTATGCGCGAAAATTTAAATCACCTCATTTTTGAATGCCCAATATCTAAGATCCCAAACTTCGATCCTTATCTGGAATTTATAAAGCTTGGCATGATTCCCCCTATCGATATCCAAACAATTTTATCAGACCTTAAACCAAATGTCATCAAATTATTACTGAAGTTCTTCCAATATAATAAAATCAAACTGTAATTTTTTTCTTTACAGATCTAACTGAACTACACACCAAATCCTACACATATCCGAAGTGAAGCCTATGTGACGTCTACCTATCCGATTTTATGTTTATTAACAAAATCAACTCCACACCATAGCACACTAACTGTCACCAATATTAACCTCTAGTTATATAACATTGATAATCTGCATAATAAACCATCATTAATCTAAAAGTTAACCTTTAGTATCAGCAAGAAACAAGAGAAGTGGAAGAGAAGTAGGAACCTCCAGGAGCAATGCTCGTATTACTGGAGATTCTCAGTGGCGTACTGGCAAATTGCCCTAGCAGCAGTGCCAACCCTCTACAACTAACTAACTAACTACTTGAAGCACAAAAACGTTTTATAGGCTATGTAGTTTTGTTTGGCTTGGTAAAGTTTGGTTGTTTTGTTATTATTATTATAAATTTTAAGTGGATCGCAAAGCTGCAATGGAATGACATTTATTTAACTAATATTTAAGCCGATTGATCCCTTCTATCTTACTAATTACCTACCAACTTGTTTCCTAATCCACCTCCTCTGATTTGGAATAGCTGGATTTGGATTTATTTTTAAGTTTTTAACAACCTCTTAACAATTGTATTTAATTGAAACTATTGAAATCGCACAAAAGAAGGAGAAAACCCAAAACAGATTAAATAGAGGCACAGATAAAGAGCACATAATTAATAACAAAATGCCTCGGCCTCGAATAATTGCCGCGTGTAGTTTGCAGTTCCAGCTCCACAGTTGTGATCGAAGCATTCATGTTTCAAGCAAATCGCTTAAAGCGCAAACCTTTGTCGAGCTGGAAAGCGGCTATCTGCTAAAAAAAAGACATTGACTTTGACATCTGATCATGTCATGACGAAATTACTTTTGAATTGAAAACAAAAACAAACAAATGACAAATGTAATTAAAAGGAAAAGATCTATTTTTTAAGATCTGATTAATAACAGACTAACCTACGTGATTGAAACAAAATGAAGTTAATGTGGCATGTAATTTATCTCCTAGAGGTATTTATCTTGTCAAATAGTGTTTTTAGCAGCGATATCACTCACTTGGCTTTTGGAGGCTTCACAGATGGAATGCCCGCTGCGTTTGGTGATTTCAATTCTGACGAACTTACAGATGTATTTATAGTTTTAGGTAAGACTCAATTATATATATTTTTATATCTGTAATTGATGATTAGTATTTATTAGTGTGTCAACTAAAGTTCACTGCTGGATGGTGACAGGGGTTGCTTTTCTGTCACGAAACCTAACCGGTGTTTAACTTTGTGCTTTTATTCACAAATAAAAGTGAGTGGGTCGGTGAGTGGTCCAACATTCGGTGACCAGGCATCAAATGTACTTTTCATTGACAGTGGGTGGAGTCTATCTTGACAGTTTTCCATTTCCACCCACCCTGCCCCGAGACGGAATTTTCTCCTACTAAAAGTAATGATGGCAAACGAATACTAGAACTGATCCCAGGATCTGATCCCTGACGCTCGGATCACGTCCCTGATCCCAAACTTAAAAATGAATAGTTCAAAAACTAGTACGCAACCGTAAATACATGAAGTATGTATCGTGACGGCTAACGCTAACGGCACTAATTCTGATACAGGAGGATGCGCGGAAGCAAGAAGCAAGCACGACTGAAGTAAAATCTCGGACTAGGCAATTGTTTGATTCCTTGATCCCGAACCGCGTTTCGCCGTGTGTGTTTGTTGCGGTATCAGAATGAATAGAGTATACCGAAGAGTAATAAGTGATCCTACTGTACGTGTAGGTACTAACTAGACTAGGATCTGTTGGATCAAAACATTTCTTCTGATTTTGTTGGATTACTTTAAAATTAGTGACTACTGAGACTGAGATTGTAGCTCTGCTTTGAGTTTCAATTAGTGTTAAATAGGCGAAATATGTTAAATTTTAAGTGGATTTAAACATTTTATATTCATGTGGTATTTCAAGGGTTTCAATAGGATTTAATTTAATTTAATTTATTTATCAACGGAATCCATTTACATTGTAGTTATTAAAATATACATACAAAATATAATAAATTACATTCATATTACGTAAAAAGTATCACATATCACAAAACAAAATCACAGTAACTACACTAAATCTATTAACACAGCCAAGAACCACTTACAAGGGAACAATTGGGTTGATGATAGAATATTTTACAAAATTTGTTTCAGTTTGTTCTTAAAGTTACCAAATTTAGAGTCAAACAAATTTATTTGTCCCAGCAGGCCATTAGCCCTGCGAACCAGTCGTGTAGTTGGTTCATTCATGCCATAGTTAGTGTGGTGAAATGGTACTATAAAAGTTTCTGACTGTCTGTTATTTCGAGAAGGAACTCTAAGTTTAAAATGTGACAACAATTGAGGACAGTCTATAGCAGCATTTATTACCTTATGTAAAAAACATAGATCTAGTAGAATTCTTCTTGATTCTAGTGTTGGCAAATTTAGACTATCCCTTACCCATTGATAGTTATATTCATCCCTATGATATCCACTCCTAAATGCAGCAATTCTCAAAAATTTATTCTGGACCCTCTCTAGCTGTTCAATGTAACAATTGTAAGATGGGGACCAAACAACTGACCCATACTCCAAAATTGGCCTAACAAGGGAGCAATAAAGCATTCTAAAAGTAAACAAGGACAAGTCAACAGTTGAACGCTGAACAAAACCAAGCACCCTCATTGCCCTATTCGTTACCTGATTGATGTGGCTCTCAAATGATAATTTTGAGTCCATCCAGATTCCCAAGTCAGAGACTTCTGCTTTAGAGTTAATTGGAGAGTTATTTATTGAAAAAATAAAATTTATAGTTTTTCTTTGCCTTGAAAAAGTAATCTTATGGCATTTGTCAATATTAAGTGACATTTTGTTTAAAGTACACCAATCAAAAAACGATTGAAGATCCTCCTGTAGAAGAACAGCATCATTCAAAGACTCAATGGTTCTAAAGAGTTTTACATCATCTGCGAACATCAAAACACTGCAATTTTTCAGATAGTCCACCAAATCAATCAAGAAAAGGCAAAACAAAACAGGGCCACAATGGGAACCCTGTGGTACCCCTGACGGCACACATATTTCCTCCGATAATGAGCCTCCAAGATTGACCACCTGAGTTCTTCCTCCAACAAACTCCGATATCCATTGAAGAAGAGGGTTAACAATACCTAGAGCCTTTAGTTTTTCTAAGAGGACCCCATGATCGACCCGATCAAAAGCTTTAGAGAAATCTGTATAAATCGAGTCAACCTGAGATCCCCTCTCCAAACTATTGTATATGTGATTAACATATAAAACCAAATTGACATCAGCTGATCTTCCCTTCACAAATCCAAATTGTTCCAGATTAAAAACAGTTCTAAAATTCCATGCTATTTTCCTACCAACAAGACAATCCAGTAATTTTGGTAACTCTGATTGGTTACAAACCGCACGATAGTTGGTCATGTCACTTCTATTCCCAGATTTAAAAATCGGTTTTAAAAAGCTTTTCTTCCAATGGGCCGGAAAACAACCCGAACCAAGAGAAGAGTTAAAAATAATCCATATGGGTCTCGTAACTGTACACAAACATTGTTTAAGAAAAAATGCTGGGATTCCGTCTGGTCCAGAACACATCCTATTCTTAGAGGAAACAATAACATCATATACTTCTGTTACTGACAATGATACAGCACTTAAACAAATTGAATTTTCAAAATTAAAAGAAGGTACAGTATTGAGTTGTTCATCTGAGTATACCAAAGAAAAGCACTCAGCAAACATATTTGCAGTGTCCTTAGCATTCAAGCTAACCTTGCCATTATAGGTCATTCTAGAAGGAATATTAAATGTCCCTCTTTTACTTTGGATAAATGACCAAAAATACTTTGGATCCGCAGAAAGGTTGCTCTCCATTCTATTGATGTACTGTTCATAACAAGCATCCCTCAAAACTTCACACTGATGTCTTAAGGACATAAAGTGCTCATAATCCACCTGTAACCCACTAATTCTAAACTTCTTATGTATTTGTTTTTTCTGTATTATCAAATGGCGAAGTTCAGAAGAGAACCAAGAGGGAAAAGTAGAAGTTTTATATTTCTTTAGAGGGATAAATTGTTCTATTAAAGAGTATATAATATCATAAAATAAAGTTACAATTTCATTAGTTGTTTTATTACTAAACAAAGCATCCCAATCTATGCTAGCCAAATGATAATTAATTGAAAGAAAATCACCATTCTTAAAATCATAAAAATACTCTTCATAATTCATTACCTCACAGTCTTCCTCACAATAAATGTCAAAGCTAATAGCTGTGTGATGTAAGCTATTTTCAAAAATTGTGTCCACAGCAGGTCTTACCTCAATTGAATTCAAACTAGTAAATACCAGATCCAAAAGAACTTCATTGTTATTCAAAACCATATTCTTTTGAAAAAAATTGTGGAAACTAAAATAGTTGGCAATAATATTTACCGAGTCATTATGCTCATAATCAGCAGTCAGACCAAGATCATCATTACCCCATCTAACCTGAGGCAAGTTATAATCTCCTGCCAGGACAAACAAACTATCAGAATACTCATCAATTACACAATCTAGAGAATCACAATGTGCTACATAAGCATGGTAAGGCGATGGAGATGGTATATAGACACAGCCAACAACAAAAGATTGATTTTTTACACTTAATGTTAAGTAAACCTGATAAATATCAGCTTCAACAGAGGGAACAATAATTTTTTGTGTGAATAAATGTTTTTTAGCTGCGATCAATACCCCACCCCCACGCACCTTTAAGGTATTTGAACCTGACTCACGGTCACATCTATATAAGTCATAATTTGAGACTCCAACTTCGGCATCAGAAAAGTCAGATGTTAACCAAGTTTCTGCTATCATAATAATGTCATAACAGCAACAACTCAATGCTTGTTGAAAACTTTTTATTTTTATTCTCATACCACCTGTATTAATATAGTAAACAGAAATGCTTGGATGAGAAGAGCCGTTTATTAAACTAGGGTTTGATTGCCCCGGTCTCTTTGAAAATTTTCAGGCTTACGTTTGTTTACCCAAAACTTTCGCAGAATGACCCCCTTAGGCCAAATATCAGGTCTCAAAAAATCATCCCTACAATCAGAATGTATACTTATCTTAAAAGAGATAGTCTCACCTTTAACAGGCAAAGTTTCAACTTTAAGGTCCCTAATTTCAGGGCACTGCTTTTTGATATGTTGTTCAATAAAGCTAGGGGTTACCCCCATTCTAACGCGACCCAGATAAAAAAGCTCCTTCTGCATTGATCCTGAAAAATCTTCATCTCCTCGGAAATGTGCTTTTCCCATGACAAAGTTATTATTTTTCCGGCGTTTTCGGTTTTGTACGATGTTAAATCCTTGCTGGTTCTCAGCTGATTCATTGTTTACATCAACTGACTGATGACACCTTTCAGATTTTCCTCTCTCTCTTTCTTCCTCATGGCGCAGATTGCTCCGGGCCATTGACCCATTGACAGAAGATGAAGAGGAATGGTTGGCAACATTGGTTTGTATTGCAGCGTTTTGATGAACAGCTGATTTTATGACATTTCCCGTCCTCATGGGCTGAGGGGGCGGCGTTGTCACATTGACACAAACATCCTGTGAGCACAGATTTTCCTTTCGACCCTCCAATAAAAATCTTACTAGATCCTTGTTGCTATCCAAGATAATTCTGGACATAGTTTGAAACTTATTTTCAAGGCGTTCCTCAATAACCTCCAAGACCTCATTGAGCAGTTGTTCCCGAGTTATGTTGTTCATCATGACATCACCACTCGATTCAAGACTTCCATTATTAAATGGCTCCGTAGATACTCCAGCATCAACAGTATTATCAAAATTCTTTACATAATCGAATTTGGAAAATTCGCCTATGCAATCACGGCACCAGACTAAGACTGTTCTAGTTTTAGCAATTGCACATCTGATCTCTTGGGAAGAAATTTTGGTGCTGCAATCTCTACAAGAGACTTTCTTGCAATTATCACAAGCACAACCAAACAAACAACCCTTGCTCTCCTTAAAATAGCAGATCTGATCACAAAATGCACACTGCAGTTCCTCCATAATCCCCAAGAATTTTCAATGGGAGGCACTGGCAACGTGGCAAAAATTACTTTATTTTAGTCACACTAACTTTTAATAAATTCACAGTTTTAAGCCGAAACTTTGCGCAATTCACAAGCACAAAACTCCAAAGGTTACTTCCAACACAAATTCAGACATTATTTGTGACTAAAACCACATAAATAAACGAAAATTATGGACAACTCAAAAAAGCAAACAAACAAAAACAAAAAAAAAAAAAAAAAAAATACTATTATACTGTATACTATTATTGTATCGTGATAAGCATAGATAACTATTAAGGGTGATAAGGTACTGAGTAAACTGAACTAGGAAATTGATTTATAAAGTTTAATAATCAGGAGACAAAAACAAACAATGAATACATTTTAAGAATAAAAAACTAACAAAAGGTAAACTAGAAATACGTATAAGTATCTCGCAGAAAACAACATAGTACCATATATATATTTTTCTACGCATAGTACCGTGGGACTGGTATCAGGAACTGATCCTGGGATCAGGTACTTGCGCATATGGGATCAGTTCCGAACTGATTCGTAAAAAAATCGGGATCAACCAACACTAACTAAAAGCCGAGGATAACAACCGCAGAGAAGCGACAACATAAATCCCGCCCAAAAATTTAGAGTGGGAGGTAAACTGGCCAACTGTCATCTCCACGTGCTTGTTAGTTTACTTTAGTCCGAGATTTGTTTAGTATAGTCGTCGACGACAAAGTGTTTGCGTGAACGCGTTTCCTTTACTTTATTATTGAAGTGACTTCTTAAACGAGTGTAAAGTCAGAAAAAATGAAACGCTTTTCACCCCGTACACCTCCCCCCCCCCCCCCCCCCCCTTCGGCCAGGAGAGGGGTGAGAAGAAAGAAACTAAAATAATTCATTTCGGTAGAACGGGAAGAGCTGTGGGGTCGAAATTTTTATGGTAGGTGCGCCTCATGGGGGGGGGGGCTACCTTTGACCATATGGGGGGAGGGGCTCTAATTTAAGGGGGGATTTTGGGGGAAAGCATGTTTTCCCGATCTGTGCAACGGAGCCTCGGATCGAAAATATGACGGGGTCATCAGTGGGGGTGGGAATTATACCCCCGGATATTGAAATTTATTATAACGTATCGGAACCGGTTCAATAAATCATTATAATAAGTTGAGACTAAAGGAAACTAACCGAAAGTTGAATCGACGACTAACCTAAACTAACCAAATCTATTAAAATTCATTATAACATATCAGAACCGCTTCAAATGACTAAAATAAGTTGAGAATAAGACGTGAAACTAACCGCAAGTTGATTGGACTACTAACCCAAACTAACCAAATCTATCAAAATTTATTATAACGTATCGGAACCGGTTCAAATGACTAAAATAAGTTGAGACTAAGTGAAACTAACTGAAAGTTGATTGGACGACTAACCCAAACTAATCAAATCTATTAAAATTGATTATAACGTATCGGAATCGGTCCGGTTGTAAAAAGCCAATCAATTGCACATACTATTAAGATATGTCAAAAAAAATACAAATAATTATGTATATACGAATTAGTCATGATGGATATATCATTGAAATGTTATTGTAATATGTCAAAATGTATGTTAAAATATTGTAAATTCATTGCTTATTAAAATACGACTATGTACGATTCTGTCAATTAAACGTTTTAAGAAAATGTCAAATGTGACAGATGAATATATTCGTGAATATTTCCCTTAATATAACAGATATCGAAAAAATTGTTTAAGAAAACATTTGTATTTTTCGATGCTCTATCGTTTGGAAATAAAATATGACACGTACAGCTGTCACATTTGACAGTTACTGCTGTCCAATTCGTTTATATTAATCTGACATATGTCAAAATACATTGTTAGCATTTTGACATATTTAAGTATTATATTTTGGCATAAATTTTTTAATCATTAAAAAATGTAGCTAATTTTATGTTACATATTATGGGTTAATATGACAGTGAGATATGTTACATAAGTTTTTATTTTTTTACCACTACTTTAATGTCGTCATTTGACATATGCAATTTTTTTTAAATAATATGCCTAAATTATACATTAAATATATATCTGACAACTGATTTTTGACGCGGACGGTCGTCTAACATATCGCTTTGCATTTATTGCTTTTACTGACTGATAAATTTAAGTTTTTTAGTTAAGTTTTATATCAAAATAAGGCCTAAGGCTTATGGGATTTTTTTGGTGTAATTATAGCCTAAAAGTATCTTTGGTTGTAGTGTGAATTCCAAAAAACATAGTGAGATCCTATTGTTTTATAAAACCTGTGTTATCAGCTGCTAAAAATATGCAAATTGTTCTCTTATTGTTCGAAGAATCCCATTGTATTGGAATTTATTGTTATCTTCCTGTGGTATGCAGATAAGTCTGACAATGATTTTTGCCTGTTTTTAACATCAAGCTGTGGTTGACCACGTTAATGTTATGGTACTAATTTTTGTACAATACAGTGTGATAAATATACAGGATCGATTCCAAAAAATTTAGATTTAGATGCTATGTCAAGAAGGGTTATGGATACTACTGTTGCATTGTTTGTTATAATTTATTTCACCCTAGTTGTTTAGAAAGGGATTTTAAAACTCATAAAAAAATAGATGAACAAAAAATCTATTGTTCCCAACAATGCGAAGAGATTGACTTACAAAATGGCTCTTCTTCTACTGTTTCACTATTACAGGACTTGGACAAATTGAGAAAGGAGAACTATGACATCAAAATGGATCTTAAGAATAAGAATGATATCATTGATCTAATTCGGATTGAAAAAGATGATAAGATTAGACAGCTACATCAAGAAATAGCGACCCTGAATGATATAATCGAAAAAATGGAATTGCAAAATATCAGAAGCCGTAGATTAACTCAAGACTTTGAAGAGGGTGTTCTTGAGAATGAAAAAAAAATTAGTGGAGTCCCTAAATGCCAAACGTTTTGAAATTGCAGCTTTGAGTGAAGTTATGATTAAACTCAAAGAAGAAAAGACAGCATTCAACAGTTCAACAACAGTTCAACAGTTTATTCAACAACATATACAATACATCAAATAGTATAAACATTCAAAATAACCTAAGTTTAAATATCTAAATGTGAATTAGTGTAATGACGCCTAGGTATAGATACACCCGTGTGCGTCATGGTCTATTAATCAAATTAATAGTATAGTATAAAACAAATTTCACAACTAAAAAGTTTAAAGCCTTATTCCTAAAACTAAAACAATGTATGCATGGGAGAAAACAATGTAAACAGAAAACCTGTAGCAATTTTCAACAAAATAAAGGTTCAAAAATTTGATAATGATTATGCACATATATTGTGCATTCTCTGCTAAATTTAGTCTTATGTTTTATTTCTTTAACTTTACTTGGCAATAGGTTGTATGCTTTCGGAGCAAGATATGTAAAGTATTTCAGATTGATATTCTTTAAATTTATTGGTATACTTAGGTTTCTCCGGGTTTTTGTTCTTGTATTGTAAGAATAATTTATACTATTTCTAACAGATTCATTCACATGTATATATGTACAAACAGATGTTATATAAATGGTTCTTATGTTTGTCGTTTGTTCGTTGCATTGGAGGCAACAATTGAGGAGCATTGTGACAAAATGGACCAATTCAAAAAAGAAATAGAAGAATCCAACTCATTAAGTAAAAACATTATTTCTTCCATTCAAGCATTAGAAGCTGAAAATCATGCATATTCTTTGGAAATAGCTTACCTAAAGAATAAAGTATTGCAGCTTGATGCCAATGATGCTTGTGACGACTCAGTGCCATGTGTAGGATCTGTGATGTATCAAAGTATTTCTGCTATAAGTGAAAACCCACCTGTTTGTCATGATAGAATTACAGTCTCAAACAACAGCAGTAAAATTGAATTTGATACAACATTAAAACAAAATCATGTAAGTAGCCAAAAAAAAAATAAAGTGTTAATATTAACTGAGGAATTTGGAAAATTTATTTATTCAGCTCTGCCTTTTTCTTTTAAAAATTCATACTCTATACAAGTAATATCTAAGCCTCATGCTAAATTTATTGATGTCGTTTCTGGTGTATATTTTAGTAATTTAAGTAGGTTAGATTTTGTTATTGTCTTGGCGGGAGTAAATAATAATGATATTTCTGCTAGAATTTTATCCTCATTAGCAGATAAATGTTTTTTTACCAATTTGATTGTGTGTACAATCCCTGTTAATTTTAATAATGTCAATAAGTTTTATCATATTAATACTAAGATTCTTAATTGTGTATCAAATTTGTTTTTTATTCTAGTCATATTAGGTTGTTAGATTTACAGAATACATTTGGATTCGCATGTTTTTATGGAAATAGTTTTTATTTGAATTCTAGAGGCAGGCGTTTCTTGGGTAATCTCTTATATGAAAATGTTTTAAATTTTTTAAAGTTTAATAATTCTCAAACATTACATCAAATTGAGACGCAGATCAGTGTTGGTCTCCCTCCTGAGCATTGCATGAATGTTGATCCAAATGTTGGAGCAGATCAGATTGTTGGTAAGGTTCTTCCCATTTTATCAGATGACTCAGATTCAAACTCGGATTCTGATGAAGTATTTTTTTTAGAGGAACCAGGCCCGGCATATCCAATCACATAAATTCAGGTAATAGCAGTGTGTCATGTCTTGTATTGAATGTTCAATCATTGCGTAATAAGGTTAATGAATTAGTTATATTCTTGGAGTATCATAGATGCCCCTCAATTTTATTATTAACGGAACACTGGTTAAAAGTAGGGGAATCACATAATATTTCTGGATATGTAATGGTTTCCTCATTCTGTAGAAGTAATTCAATCGGAGGAGGCACAGCAATATTAGTTCATGAAGATTTGTATGGAGAGGGAAACTTTTATAGTGTGATTGAACATAACAACTTGATATTGGAAAGTGAATTTGAATTCTCACTGGTATTTTGTAAAATAATTAATATTTATGTGTTATGTATATATAGGCCTCCGCGCAGTAGAGTTGAAGATTTTTTGCATAGGTTGGAGACTTTGTTATCTCTTCTGCCGGTGAAAGTAAGAATATTGGTTGCGGGAGATTTTAATATTAATTATTTAGATAAATATTCTAGTCACATGCAAAGCCTATCTGCATTGTTTTGTTCGTTTAGCTTGGAGATGATGGTGAAGGATCCAACCTGTGTAACTAGCTTATCGAGAACTTTAATTGATTATTTTTGCATTAATTTTAATGATAGTGTTTCTTGCAGTACGAGTACAGTACCATCTGCCTTATCTGATCATGAAGCTATTTTATCTACTGTCAACTTAAACATTAAAAAAACGAAAATCATAAAAAAGGGTAGGATATATAGTAAGGCCAATTTTACCAAATTTAAAAGGGATTGCAATAAAATTAATTGGGACATAATAAAGAATTCCTCTGACCCCCTAAATGAATTTAATATCATGCTTTCTAAATTGTTGGATAGGAGTTTTCCTTTAAGAGTAATAAAGCAGAAAACAAAAAAATCATGGGTAACTAAGGGAATTAAAATATCTGCAAAAAACCTTAGAATTCTGCATACCCTAAGAAAATATAATCCTTCTGAGTTTGTATGTAATCTATTTAGCAAATATAAATCTATGTCAATGTCCTATTTAAAAAACATTTCTGTGAGGGAGTCCTTTTGCCTCTACCATACAGACGTCCAGGAAATTAAGAGTATTCTGGGAAAAATGAGAAATAAAAATTCAGCTGGTATTGATGGTATTTCTTTGAGACTATTTAATAATCTTCCTGATTCAGCACTTACAGGACTCTGTGAGAGTATAAATATCTCTTTTGATAAGGGTATCTTCCCTGAAAGCTTGTGTACGGCTTTTGTAAAACCACTCTTTAAGGGAGGTAACTCCACTGATCCATCATGCTTTCGACCCATTTCAATGCTTCCAACACTCTCGAAAATTGTTGAAAAAATCGTGAAAAATAGGATGACTTCTTTTCTAGAAAAACATAAATTACTAAATAAAAACCAATTTGGCTTTAGGGATAACAGTAGTACTAGCGACGCAATATTCAATCTTTTGGAGAGACTGTACTTGGGTCTCAATGAGGGACAGTTGGCTGCAGCAGTGTTTTGCGATTTTTCTAAGGCATTTGACGGTGTGGATCGCCGAATACTGCTGCAGAAGCTGTCCTGTTATGGTTTTAGAGGATATGCTCTTAAATGGCTTGAGTCATTTCTAATGAGAAGAAAACAAGTAGTAAGTGGGACCACAGGGGTCAGTGATTGGTCCCTTATTGTTTCTTGTATATATAAA
>MU185745.1:94942-105367 GCA_016904865.1 Pissodes strobi | reverse complement strand
ACATAAACTAGAACATTTACAAAGATAAAACATCGGTGCGTGTGCCGATCGAACGATTTCGACAGAATCGTTTAGACTGGCCGTGGACCCTTTTTTGGTTTGATGGAAGGAATGTACTGATAAGTATATTGTTTAGTTGACAAGAACCATTTTTGAGCGAAATTATCCGAAAAATATTTAATTATAGGATGCCTGTTTTATTAAGAGAGAGTCGTTTAATTCAATAGATTGTAATATATTTTGCTCAAATTTGCAATGCCTGTCTTATCATTAATTGAATTTTCATTTATATATATTTTATATGGTTTTTAAGAGAGCTGAAACATTTTTGTACAAGATTGTAACCTCTGTGACATATATGTGTATTATGTGGTTTAAAAATTGTTTGTAAATTTTCAGATAGTCCTCTTATGTAGGGTATTGATACATACTTTTCGGTATTTTGTTTTTTTGGTATGGGTTCCACAGACTTTGTTAGCTTGTGTTCACGGGAATTAAAGATTGAATTAGTAAGTTTAGAGGGGTAGCTATTTTTAATGAGTATGTCTTTGGCCTTAAGTTTTGCTTTATCTTTATATATGTCATCACTTAAATTTAAAGCTCTGTCCGCTAGTCCAATAATAACCGATTTTTTTTGTGACGTTGGGTGTTGCGAGTGGAAATTAAGATACCGACCTGACCAGGTTTTTTTCGGATACCATTAGGTTTTTATAGTGTTTTCATGATGGTGTAGTGTCATGTCTAAGAAGTTAATTTCTTTATTCTCCTCAATTTCATAGGTAAATTGCAGTTTTGTGTGGAATGAGTTAAAAGCATTGAGAATGTTTTCACACTTGTCTTTTGGTACACACGTAACACAGTCGTCCACGTATCTGAAAAAGAAGGGTACTTGATATGGCAGTGTTGATAATACCTCTTTTTGCTTATAAAATGCATCATTGTAAGAAAAATATGTTGACTTTAATGTCAGTTCAATAGCGGACAGAAACTCATCCAGTGGTATGTCGGTAAATTCCTTAATTTCATTCCATTTTTTTCCAATTATATCAAGGGCAAGCTGAATAGGTACGTTTGTATATAAAGATATAACGTCCAGTGATATAATGAGATAATCATTTGGTAAAACTATATTTTTAATTTTTGCCATGAGTCGTTAATATACGACGGTGAACGGTTTACAATATTGCTTAGAACTTCCTTCAGGTATTTGGATAATTTACTTAACGGGGATTGCACACAAGATACTATAGGTCGCATGGGTATTCCCTCTTTATGCAACTTTGGCAAACCATATATTTTAGGTGGTAGCGAGTTTTGTATTTTAAGATTTTTTGCGACATTTGGAGAAATATAACTTTTGTTTTCCCATCTTTTGATTAATTTTTTTTTTAATTAAAGGGTCCACGGCCAGTCTAAACGATTCTGTCGAAATCGTTCGACCGGCACACGCACCGATGTTTTATCTTTGTAAATGTTCTAGTTTATGTGGTGTGATGAAAAATTTTTTTATTCGTTCAACTTTGGTTAATTTTTTTTAACCGTATGGACTAACATAAATGGTATTATGGTAAGCCGAAAAAAATTATTTTTTAAATTGTGTATTCTTGTCAAACTTGCTGTCGGCCTATTATTTATTTTTAAAATATCTGTCACTGGTGTCTCTTTATTCCAGATGACTGAAGAAGGCCAAAAATTGGTCGAAACGTTTCAAATAAATGTTTTTTGGACATAAGTCTAATTAACTGTTATAAAACCCCTTAAACCTAAACCCCAAGAACCAAATTTACGAATATATCTGATGGTTTAAGAAAAATCTACACTAAATATATATATATAAACGCGCATTTAAATTTTAACAGCTGGAATTTGAAAACTAGCTTATCACTCTGATTCAATAACTATCAACCCAAACTATCTAAAGAAATTATAAATTAGTTCAGTAATTATCCCGCACCAACTGGCCTTTTTCGGTGTCGAGTTTTTGTGCAAAAACGTATGTGCAAACACAATCGTTCTATAAATTTCTGCAATAAATTATTAGGTACGTGTAATAAAAACTTAACCTTATTTAGGATAAATAATTTTAAATGATTTATTACAATGAGTTATTAAGATACTTTTAGAACGCAAACACCGAAAAACAACCAGTGCAACTTCTTATAAATAGTAATCAAATCAGTAAATGCTGAAAATGACAAAATGTGTTAACTCAATGCATGCATTTATAGATATGGGTTACAAAATTTTTAAATATAGTATGTGCTAAGTATTTGCGTCTAGGGAGGCCGGTCCATTAGCGGGCCATACACACAGAGGTTGATCAGCCGGTTTGGAACGGCGCAGATAAATCTGTCAGTTTCTTGCGTCACGGTTTAAAAATTGCTATGTCCACTAAAGGCCCCTACACACGGAGGTGGATGTTTGAAGACATGTAGGTACACTCATGAACGCGCAACCAAAAACGCCAATGTGTATGCAAAATAACGTCGAGTTTTTAAATATGCGAGCAGCGGAATGACGCGCTGATGAATTCTGGAATCGCTAGAAATTTTGTATGCGCGTTCATGTTGAAACCTAAAGTTTTATCGTGTGGAGGCAAAATATCACTTGTATGTACGTTTTTGATCAGTACCGTTGGTAAAATTTGTTAGTATAAAAAAAAAATCAAAATATTTAAAACTGTATCTATATACGTTTATGTAAGGAATATCAATAAAGACGACGCCACACCATCACTATGTTAGCCAGAACATCCGGTATTTAGATTTGGATACTTGGCACCAGTTGATTCAATGACGACGGGCGGTGGCGTACTTGTATCTGTTCAGTTTACTCTTGGTGGTACCAGTTATAACCTGCTTCTTTAAAACAAATACCTTAGCGTTGCACTTAGTCGTCCGTGTGAAGTTATTGCAGTTCTCATTATTGTGTATTGGTGTTTTATTGATGGAGTAACCATGTTCAAGAGTTCTACATAAGTTTCTTCGTCCATCCTAAGCTAATTGCGCCAGTCATTAGGTTCTAATCCAAATTCTTCTAGAAGATGAATGTGGAAAAATGTTTGTCGTTTTAAAAGCCAATTTTTAGACTAGTATCGACGCTTTTTCTTTTCCTTTTTCTTTAGTACATAGGCGCACGCCACTGCCGCTACAATCAAATATTGCTCCTCCGACAACATCTTGGTAACTTGCCAAAAGACTGATGGTTTTGTGCTCACGTCTGTAGGTAAAGCGACGTGCACGTTGTTGTTTGCGCGTTCATGTACATGTCTTCAAACATCCACGTCCGTGTGTAGGGGCCTTAACACAAATACTTTTGATCTTTCCTGTCGCTCTGTTGCATACAAAACCGCGCGTTAGTGGGCGAAACCGAAGATTTATCTGCGGCTTAAATCGAAACTGTGGAATTTTGATTTCGCGAAAGTTTTACACATATGGTTTTTTTAAGCGTTGTTAACAAGTGTAGTCTCGAAAATGTTTCTTGCTAAAAACTGGCTCTGTGTTGTGGAATGATCATTAATATGCAAATAATAGAACGTAGTGTAAGAAAAAGGCGTTCAAAGTGGGTTAAAAGTTATTTGCTTAGGAAAAAAATTAGCCAATGGATATCCAATACGTATGAGCTTTTGTTAAATTAAGTAGGAGAAGCTCTTACAAAACAAGATACTCCAATGAGAAAAGCAGAAAATTCTTTGCCTAAACAACACCTTCAGAAGACATGTTGACCACGTTATCACACTTAAAGCTTTTAAAACCTATTTGCACGAAAACTTTAGACTCTAGCGCTAGCGGAGGACCACTGTCCCGCCCATACACACATCCACCCATACGTTTGACTTGACTTCCATTTCTTCGCGATGCAATCAGTTTGGCGCAAGAGCTTTAGTGGTCGAGAGGTCTAGATGGTTAGGTCTCATTTCGGCGGCTCGGGTTCAAACCCCGTTGCTTTTAATTTTTTTTAAGCACTACCCCACACTGTATGTTGCGCGTTGCTATCACATTTAATCAGGTGGGATATTTACCTCCTCGCAGTAGGTAGCCAGATTCCTGATTCCCTCCGGCGGGCAGGGTTGATCAGCTGGAAAGTACGCTGACGCTAGTACCACCTTCTGCACACCTACGTTTGAAGGTATCTTAATTAGAATAGGGGGCCATGCCCCTTGCCCGCCATGGACCCTGGATTTGACAATCCAAGCTTCCTGGATAAGTACAATCGCTATACCCTCCTCTACTATCTTCCTGTACAGGTGGGCCGTAGCAGTCCTACTGTGTTGCAGATTTATTTGAACATGGTATATATCCTTCATTTGGTCTGGAGAGACTGTGCCCTTCTTTTTTCAGATCCGCCCCTGTAGATGGAGCGGACCTTCTCCCATCAGTTTCACTGGCTGAGCGACCAGCCATGGCCTAGCCCAAGCCCATACTCTCTTCTCCGCTAGCAGAGGTAACATCTCTTGCTCATGGGAACCCTTTGCGGGTCCCTCATTTTCTTTTCATGTACCTCCCATGTAAGTTGCACGAGTAAGGGGGAAACAATGGTCACTAGCCAAGGAGCCCCCACTTGGCGAGAAGACAAAAAAGGGGTGTTCCGGGTGCCCCGAGTTTTAATGGCTATTGACTGAATACGGCCCCAGCCATCCATCCCTTAGGCCGGCGCCTGAAAGGTGCTCCCCTTCCACTTGGTCTAGCCAAGATTTCCGTGCCCCTCAAGCCACATACCTCACCGAGGGTCGTTGCGAGCCAAGCGCTTTACGGCGTGTGTCGTGAGCTGGTCCATATTGGTCCATATCGGGTGATTTTATAATCCTCAGCCACCCTTTTTCGCCGGCAGGACAAGTGCGCCTAATGGCACTCCCGGTCGGGCCCCGTCCTATTCGGCACCCGAAGACGCGCTCAGTAGCTTCAACCCCTTCTCCTTATATTTAATATGTAAAACTCCTATTTATACCCTACTTTGCCCTTTTATCGTGGGAATCCCTTATCGACACACTATATTCATTTTTGTTGAATTATATCAAACTTTTTTTTTTAATTTTATCGCCTTTAATAATTCATAAAAGAAAATTCTGATCATATTGTGGAGCGTTTACTTTTCGTAATAAAATCCTTTTCTGATCTATTTATGCTTTGGCAAAAAAAAGTCTGACAGTTTGAAACGCTGATTTCCTTTTTGATGTCTAAATCTCCACAAAACATTTTTAAAGCAGTTGTTGAGCATGCAACTCTTTCAAAAAACATTTTCATTTGTGGATATGACAACATCTAATTTCGATTTTTTTTCATCAAGTAAGTTTTTGTCTCAAGTATCATATCTGGATTTTGGAACTGATACTCAAATTATTTAGCCCAAGAACCTTCTTAGAAGCAATAAATTCAATTATTTACCCTGAATTTCGTTCCTGGATGACTATATAAATTTATTTGAGGCTACAATGGCCAGTTTCGCTTCACTCAAATACTACATAATATATCTTACAAATAACTAATTCTGAATAACATTTTGACAGATATACGCAAATATCATAACAATCAGAAGATAAATCCATTTTCAGTTCAGCATGTAATTTTCAAGCTTTTCATCATTTTCACATAAAAATGTGCCCTCATATGGCTCGCAGATATATGATGTTTGCATAACACTTTCATCCATACATCTCGAATTAAACCCAATTAAGTAACTTGTTAATTAACTATACCATTACGACTAAACTGATATCTCCATTTAAGACTACTTCCTTATTGATTGTGATATTCGAGTATGGTAATCAACATTTCTAGTTTTCTCGTTTTGTATTACCTTTATTCAGTTATTGGCTTCTGCTACAATAAAATGTAATTTACCAGCACATTCCAGCTGAGTATAGATATTATCTGCTCCTAAATCGTACCCTTTAAATTAACAATATTGATGGAAACAAAAAGACAGCTAAAGCATTTTCATCATAATATTTTATTATTTTATACAGCCACAAATTTTAATCTTAGGTTAAACCACACCTAAATATATACCACATACATTAACGAACAAATCTTATTAATTCTAGCTATTATTGCCACTCTCTGCTGCAATTACGAAAAATTGAGCAAAGTTAAAATTCTTAGAATTTACATGTCTCATTAACCCCTTCTTCATGAGTGTCAGGAACTAAATGCGAACATCATACAATCTAGAACATCTTTTTAATTATTATGTTTTCGATTCTAGTTGGTTCCTGCTAGGTCAAAAGCAGAGATGTATACTTAAGTCTGTTTAGTTCACCACACAATTATTATTATGTTTATTATAATTTGATTTATATTGCAGTTATTGCTTATAGTCTATAGTTTTTCATTGCTAAAAACTTAAACTAACAATGGACACTTAAAAATCACTCATAACCATTTGACACCATTAAACAAAGATCATTTATATTTTTGTAATACTTACTACGTAATAATAATAATAAATTTAAATCCTATAAAAGTTAACAATAATATATAAATTTTAAAAAGTTACCGGCAATATGTACAGGGTCATTCCTTATATTTAGACAACGTCTACTTCTAGCACGGTTATCATACGAGGTAGAAAAAAACTTTAAATACAAAAGTTGTAGGGATCACCCTAGATCGCCAGAAAATGTTCTGAAATATTATACAGCGATATCTCAAAGTTGATAAAAAACACAAACATGGTAAATCTTTCATGGATTACCCTGTATATTAAAACGAAAATGAATAGATCTTTTTTTTTCTGAATTCAAAAATATATAACGTGTTGACATTATTTGGCTTAGCCGTTTTCGAAATATATGTATTGTTTAATTAAATCGTAGTTATCATTTTTATTAAATAAATAAGTTATAATTAACATATTATCACTATAATTATAACATATTATTAATATATTTATTTATTTTCAATAATCAAAATAGAACCAAAAATTAACAATTTTTTTTTTAAATAATTTATGAAAATTCACAAGTGTTCAAGCTAACCGCCGTAATTTTCAATAGTTTTTAAAATGCAAATATTTCGAAAACGGCTAAACCAAATGTCAACATATTATATATTTTTAATTTCAGAATAAAAAGATATATTAATTTTTGTTTTAATATACAGGGTGTTCCATTATAAATTTACCATGTTTGTGTTTTAGCAGCTTTGCGATTATATTTTAGAACATTTTCTAGGGACTTAGGATGATCTCTACAACGTTTGTATTTAAAGTTTTTTTCCACCTCGTATAAAAAAAGGCGCTAAACGCTGTGTAAGTATAAGGAATAACCCTGTACATCTTAAAAGTTGTCAACGTAAAATTAAAGAAAGTGATTTAATATGACTAAATAAAGACAATTTCGCTCCTTCAGTCTCGTTTAATTTTAGTAATAGTTTGCTATATCTTTGCTAAAAACTTTAATTAACAATGGGCACTTAAAAATTACAACTATCTGACACCATTAAAAGAAGATCATTAAAAAAAACGTAATACCTAATAATAAGTCCTATAAAATTTATCAACAATACACAAATTTTACTTTAAAAAAATACCAACCAAACAAACCAGTTAATGACAATTACAAGACACATTACAAGCTTGACATATTCCAAAAACTGTTATTCTTTATATTTTAATAGCTACTTTTCATATTGTTTATATTTTACTCTTTTGAACACGGAAACAAGTTTGCCTTCGAAACGGAGTATTTTTAGGTATTTTAGCTTCGTGAGGGTAAATAAATTGGACTAGGATCAATTTATAAACTGGAACCAAAACCGAAACGGTTCCAATCAATGCAGAATCAAGTGGCGTAAAACGCAAATATATGCCGTTATTACCATTACATTCGAACACCGTAAATCCTCCTCTTCGCCATCACCAACATGCCATCAAAATATTTGAAATATTGACTTTCACTTGGATAAAAAATAGTCTCGAATATTTTGAAATCCTAATACTTCATATTATTCTAGCAACTAACCAACCAGACACAGTACACACACCGCTCGTTGAATGCCATAGGATCTCTCTTGAGTGCTTGTGTCACTGCCATAAAAAATACATTTTAAGCGTTAAAACCCTAAGCCTACCAGCATCTAAAATATAAGATCTAGTAAGCATGCTAATAATTACAAAGTCCTATAAGGTATTAGCTGATGGTGGCTGCATGCTTGAAAGGACATTACATCTGGATATTTTCGCACTGCTATTTAAAAGAATGCTGAAAAATTCTCATGCATAAAGAAGCTTTCTTTATTCATGTGATTATCACACAGTTACTTTACACACTTGTTGCATAATATGTGATTTTAGGGGATATGATGTTGAAACAAAAACAACTTCTATTTGTCATCACGTGCTTAGAGATATGCAATGCAATCAAAGCATACAAAATGCAAAAACACTTTGAATGGAATATACTAGATTTTGAGTACTCAAACAACAATTTAAAGCTTAGTGATATAGTCACTGGCAGATTAAAACCTGAAAACGCATTGCCCGTTGGTATAGAAATTTGGAACGAAAAAATGTTCATCAGTGTTCCTAGATGGAAAGCAGGTAAATAATATATAAGTTTCATACATATTATTCTGGCGGATTTATATTAAATGCTGTTTTTACTGTTGAGTAATGCGTCATCAAAATCCTCTAAATGAAAAATTGACCGAGCTTAAAGCAACTAAAATGTGAGGAAATTAAATAATCAGAAGATGATTTAAGAAGCCATGATGGGCGAAATACCTGAAATAAACAGCATTTAGGATAAATCCCTAATGATTGATATAAGCGGAATAAAGTAACTAAAAAGACGACAAATTGATTACGTTACTTGTACCAATGAAAGTTTGGATCCTAATAACGCCTTACACAACTTTTGGTAATAAGGGTAAACTTCAGGGAAAAAATATTTTGAGAATTTATTAGGCTAAGCTAAATATGTCCCCTAGCGTTTCAAGTTTTTCAATTAGTTCTTGAATTTAAGAGAAAAATATTAAAAAGTGATTTTCTTGGGTATTTACCTGGGTATATTCTTTGCATGATAGACTCTTATATTTGAAATTAGCAACTTCTTTTCTTTATATAATTAGGTAGGTATATTTTATGTATTTAAAAATGCTATTCAATTGTTAACTATTCAATGAGCGTTACTAGGTTTTTTTTTTAATGAAGTGTGGGCCACAATGTTATAGACCAGAACCTGCCTTGGCAGAATTCTGAATTTGTCGGCCTTTTATTTGCATACATTTCGTTACCACTGATTAGTTTTTGTAAACATGTATTTTATTTTTTTTGGCAAAATAAAAATATTTATTATTATTATTATTATTATTATTATTAAATAAATGTGTTTTACTCCAGGCAATATCGAATTTTTTAAAAAGTAAACCTCATTAGTTCTGTAAATAAATACATGATAGAAAAGATGCGTCGTGTATATCGTCACCTATTCTCCTAGATTTTTTAGAACGATCCTTTATGCTTTTTAGAATACCTATGTGTGTTAAGTCTAAAGTTCACCTTTATTTAGCTTCGACTGTACTTAAAAATTACTGATATGATAATATATTTTGATTTCTACTGTTACAGATACTGATTTATATTGCTGCTATTTTTTGTTGATCGCCTTTTATGTGATTCGATATTTTTTGCTGACTTTCCTGATACCTCTATAGACCTCACAGTTCTGCTTTTATCATATGGGTTCGTTTTGATGCGTTCTTTAATTAAAAAGTTATCCTAGCCGTTTCAGCCTGATTATATTCATGTTTATAATAATTTCACTTCTATGCTAACGCCAACAGAGTAACGAACCTTTTTCTGCATTCTATTAATTTAACACTATTCTGGTACATACCTGATTTTCGCTTATTGATGTAAACCCTTTTTTTAGGAAAATAATGAATAGAAATATCAATAAAACTATAAACATTTTCTATTGCTTATTAACATTAGTAGGTCGTGCATTATATACATCAATCCAATCTATCTCTTTTAGAAACATTATAAAATCAATGTTATTGTCTTGTGTGAAAAACTTTCTAAATATTAATACTCTCTGATATTCAATATTGAAAGAAACTTTTTTGACCCGCGTGATCTAACATATGCATTTCGAAATTGTACCCTTTACATGATTCTAGTCAATAAATGCATTATCTAAGCATTTCTTACATGTAAGTGTTATTCTAGTATACTTATATTCAGACCACCTCCTATAAAAATACTATTTGCATGTTCCTGAGTGAGGTTCAATAATATTTCAAGCTTGTAAAAAAATGTCATATTTCTGAGAACGGTTATTAAAAATAAAAACATTAAGTGCAGGTGACTCGACTTGATGCCACCACATGTGGTACCTTTCAGTAATAAAAATTTCTTCCAGTGATTCAGAAATAATAGTTTCCTACCACTTTAAAAATGTACTCAAACGTTCTTAAGGAAAAT
>MU185745.1:70996-84867 GCA_016904865.1 Pissodes strobi | reverse complement strand
ACATTTTTCTCTATACTTATTCTGAAATTTGCAAATGACTGTCAGTTTTGACATATTATATTCGGTCTTCGGGCATATTTAGAACAGGAGTGCCAGCAATAAACTGTAACAGACGCACGACTGTCATTTATTTATCTTCGGTTTCCATGACCATTCTTAGCACACTCGACGGAAAAAGTGAGAATTTTCTTTTCCATGTTCGCGCTAGAGCGCAAAATAAGGATCCGCGGCATTCGTCGATTTTGCGATTTCATTTCAATTTAGTAATTAGTTATTTTGCGCGCGGCTGTAGAAAATAGTTATTTGTGTATTTAGAGCGCAAAGTAACGCATTTCCGCTTGAGAATGAATGTTACTGCGCGACGCGTAGCGGAGCGCAGTAATCTTTCGAAAACGGCAATCTTACTTTGCGCTCGAAAAACACACAGAACTTTTTCAACAGCCCCATTTTTTTAAAATTAAATACACATTTTTCTTTATACTTATTCTGAAATTTGCAAATGACTGTCAGTTTGGA
Organism: Pissodes strobi; assembly: GCA_016904865.1. Lineage (NCBI taxonomy): Eukaryota > Metazoa > Arthropoda > Insecta > Coleoptera > Curculionidae > Pissodes > Pissodes strobi. Next base: position 84,351 of record MU185745.1, on the reverse strand, counting down.
CATATTATTCGGGCATATCTAGAACAGGAATGCCAGCAACAACTGTAGTAAACGCACGACTGTCATTTATTTATTTCCGATTGCCATGACTATTCATAGCATACTCGACGGAAAAAGTGAGAATTTTCTTTTCCATGTTCGCGCTAGAGCGCAAATTAAGGATCCGCGGCATTCGTCGATTTTGCGATTTCATTTCAATTTAGTAATTAGTTATTTTGCGCGCGGCTGTAGAAAAAATAAGTTTGTACTCTACCTGCAGCAGCGAGCAGTCTGTGGGGAGAGGTTCAAAAAGTATTCGCTGATGCGCTTTCCTCGGTTATTATAAGACAACGCGACGCGAAATTACACAATCTCAGGACGTTTGCACACTCTCTGTCCCTTGTAGCAGGGCCATCGGTGGCCACGGATCAGTGGCCAGATTGATCCGGATTCGCCCCGTCGCCAAACGCTGTCGGCGTAATTGGAAATTTGTCTCCAGTGAACCTACCGTATACTTATTTATATCGTGGTTTGAGTGGTATACGGCTAGATTATTTCCTTAATTAAATCCATAAAAGCCGTTAAAAAAATTTAAAGGTAACTTTATATTTTTCAACAAATTTTACCTAACTAACTCGCGGATTCATTTTGATCAAAGCACCAAAAACACATTTAGAACGTTGATAACGACGCCGACGCGACGCTTCACATGATATTTGTGTTTTTGTCACCTTGGTTACATACCCCAATGATGCGTTGACTAGGCCCGATTATCAAAGTCGACATGTAAATATTTCAAAATTTGACATTTTCTGTCACCTCATACCAAAATAATGAAATACAAATTTTAAAGAAAATCGGAGTTTTTAGCAATAAAAATCAATATTAGATCATTCGGACCATTTAGAAAATAATGTTTTTTCAAAAACCGTTAACGAAAATTGCAAGAATCAGCTACAATCGACAAAACGAAATCCAATATGGAGGACGCAGTTTAATCGCTGTTAAACAGGTCTAGTGCAATAATCACTTATCTAAACAAAATTTATTCAGAAAATCGGGCCGTCTGATTGGTCCATTTTACGATGAAGCACGATACACCTACACACGGTATGTCAGCGAGCATACATATTCTGTTTTCTGCCTAACGTGACGTCACGTTTGTCGCGAACTTTTAGATATGCCATTTAAATAACACAGAATGAGGATTATAATTTATTTTATTTGCGATTATTATTTTATTTGGCGGACAAAATAATATATTATGGGTAAAAAAAATCATATTTGGTTAGAGTATCATTGGGGTTTCAAATTCGTGGGGTGGCATAACGTAGTTGACTACCATCATAGGTAAAAAAACATAGATTGAAATTAAAAAACAGTAGCACATAAATAAGAAAATGAAGAAAAATTAAATTATATTATATTTTTGAAGTGAATGCTTCTTTGGTTTCATGAGAGGAATTGGTAAAGAGTTATTCAATTTTTATCAGACTGTCAAACTAACCGAAAGTTGATTGGACGACTAACCCAAACTCACCAAATCTATTAAAATTGAGTATAACGTATCGGAAGCGGCTTAGATAAGTAAAATAAGTTGAAACTAAGTGAAACTAAGCGAAAGTTAAGATCACTAACCTAAACTAACCAAATTTATTAAAATTGATTATAACGTATCGGAACCGGCTCAAATAAGTAAAATAAGTTGAGACTAAGTAAAACTTATCGAAAGTTGATTAGACGACTAACCTAAACTAACCAACTCTATTAAAATTGATTATAACGTATCGAAACCGGCTCAAATAACTAAAATAAGTTGAGACTAAGTAAAACTAACCGAAAGTTTATTAGATGACTAACCCAAACTAACCAAATCTATTAAAATTGAGTATAACGTATCGGAAGCAGCTCAGATAAGTAAAATAAGTTGAAACTAAGCGAAACTAACCGAAAGTTGATTGGACGACTAACCTAAACTAACCAAAAGTATTAAAATGTATTATAATGGATCGGAACCGGCTCAAATAAGTAAAATAAGTTGAGACTAAGACTAAGTGAAACTAACCGATAGTTGATTAGACGACTAACCTAAACTAACCCAATCCATTAAAATTGTTTATAACGTATCGGAAACGGCTCAAACAAGCAAAATAAGTTGAGACTAAGTCAAACTAATCGAAAGTTGATTAGACGACTAAACTAAACTAACCAAATCTATTAAAATTGATTATAACGTATCGGAACCGGCTCAAATAAGTAACATAAGTTGAGACTAAGTGAAACTAACCGAAAGGTGATTAGACGTAAAACCAAATCTATTAAAATTGATTATAACGTATCGGAACCGGCTCAAGTAAGTAAAATAAGTTGAGACTAAGCGAAACTAGCCACGTTAGATTGGGGATTGAGAGGCGAATCGATTGCAAATGTTTTTGAAATGAATTCTTCTTTGGCTGCATGAGAATCATTTTTCAAGCCTGCGTCACGACACGGTTTATGAAATCTTTGTCTCGCAAGAGAGATAAAATATATGATTCTATCATACTCTTTCTTTCTTATGGAATCGATAAAGAAGTATTCCCTTCTATCACGTGTACTGTACTATTTGCGACTTTTTTTATGAATTTTTAAATAAATTATACTTTATTAATTATTATTCTAAGTATTGCTAAACATAGTATGATATTCACATTATACCATTGAGAGGAAAACAATAGAAAACCTCTCGACCTTATATCTATATAAGTATCCTTGTTTTTATACTTTCTAACAATTTTCTCAAACCCTGAAAATAGTAAATAATGAAAATATTTTGATTTTGATTACTTTATAAAAATGAGGTAAAAAATAACAAAACACATAAAAATTATTATTTTATTTTATTTTTTTTTGGCATTAGTAATTTATAGCATTTTACGTTCCAATCGTTTTTTAATGTTTATAAAACTAATTTTACGATTCAAATCTCGTAGTCTGATATATGTACGGGTCCTTGATAAACACTGAAGCACCTCGTGTTAGTTAGTTTAGTCATTGTTCGCATTGCTAACTTTCTGAATAAATGTTTTTCACACAGCAATGATGCCCCATGCATATTATGTAATTCAGTCTCAAAAACCCTAGTTGCATTTAATAAACCTTCATTGGGATATAACAGAATTCCTCTGGAAATAAAACTTAACCAATCTTGTGAAACTTGGTCAATTTTTATTTTTTTTAGTTTCCATCCAATTTAGTAATGTTAAAAAATTTTTAAATAAAATAATAATTTTTCTGTGTTTTGTTCTTTTTGCCTCATTTTTATAAACAAACCAAAGAAAAAAGGATACTTATATAGATATAAGGTCGAGGGGTTTTCTTTTATTTACGTATCAATGTGATATAATGTGAATTTCATACTATGTTCGGCAATACTATAGAATAATAATTTATAAAGTATGATTTATTTTTGCACACAGTGCACGTGCACTGTCGTGATAGAAGTGAATACTTCTTTATCGAGTCCATAAGAGAGAAAGAGTGTGAGAGAATCATATACTTTATCTCTCTTGCGAGACGAAAATTTCATAAATCGTGTCATGACGTGGCCTTGAAAAATCACTCTCATGCAGCAGAAGTATTCACTTAAAAAAAATTGCATTCGATTCGTCTCCCAATCTCCGATCTAACGCGGTTAATTTCATTTAGTCTCAACTTATTTAATTTAGTTCCGATACGTTATAATCAATTTTAATAGAATTGGTTTAATTTTGGTTAGTCGTTTAATCAACTTTCGGTTAGTTTCACTTAGTCTCAATTTATTTTACTTATTTGAGCCGGTTCCGATACGTTATAATCAATTTTAATAGATTTGGTTAGTTTAGGTTAGTCGTCTAATCAACTTTCGGTTAGTTTCACTTAGTCCTAGTCTCAAATTATTTTACATATTTGAGCTGCTTCCGGTTAGTTTCACTTAGTGGGCTTTCACACCAAAGTAGCATACTACATGCGACATGCTGCCTGGAAGTAGGAAGCACGTCTCAAATGGCATCTTCCTGGTTTACTTTCATACCAAAGTCGCATAGTGCGACTTCATTTGTAATCAGATCTCCGTTGGTAAATAATAAAACAGTTATTACCTAGATGTCGTCGAAAGAAGATAATATTGCGATGATTGCTACTGTGATTCAAGGAAGAGGAGGATAAAAAAAAGGAAGAAATAATTGTTCATCATCCGGTAAACATTTTTTGCTAGACATCACGAAAAACTTACAATAATTAATTAACTCGACCAATAAAGGTGTTAAAGAACGTCTGCTTCTGGAAACACGTCGCAAAGTATCAAATTATAGGACATGTTTCATATTGGAATCGCACGTCGCATGCTGTCACATCGCATTTTTGCGACGCCACTCCGATGTGAAACCATCCATATATTTATATAGGTTTTAAAATAAGTAGCATGCTTCCTGCTTCCTGGCAGCAAGTCGCAAGTCGCATGCTACTTTGGTGTGAAAGCCCACTTAGTCTCAACTTATTTTACTTATCTGAGCCGCTTCCGATACGTTATACTCAATTTTAGTAGATTTGGTTAGTTTGGGTTAGTCGTCTAATCAACTTTCGGTTAGTTTCACTTAGTCTCAAATTATTTTAGTCATTTGAGTCGGTTTGGATACGTTATAATAATTTTTAATAGATTTGGTTAGTTTAGGTTAGTCGTCTAATCAACTTTCGATTAGTTTAACTTAGTCTCAACTTATTTTACTTATTTGAGCCGGTTCCGATACGTTATAATCAATTTTCATAGATTTAGTTAGTTTAGGTTAGTCGTCTAATCAACTTTCGGTTTGTTTCACTTAGTTTCAACTTATTTTACTAACTTTAGAGGGTTAGAACATCAAACCAAAGTGCATCCCAAAAGGATCAAAACCCGCAGGCCAGAAGTAAAATCGAAGATAGACTGTGGCGAAAAGAGTAAAAGGGCCCCGTCAGTAGCTCCCAGTAATCATCAGGCAACCAAAGCCAAAAGTGACACGTCACCTGCCTATAAGAAAAAAAGATCAGGCAATATTTCAGAAACGGAGCAAAAAACTGAAGCAAAAAACGCAACAAGTGACCTCCAAATAACCTTCGACTCATCAATTGCGTCGTTAGGCAGCAAGCCTACGTCAGACGACCCGCCGATAGCAGCCAACAAAGCTCCGCCCACCGAAGTTAACTCGACTCCTCCTACAACGTCTGTGCCCCTGGTAGCAGAATCTGCTTCGAAGGGCGCTGCTCCCAAAACAGACCCGTTTAAAGAGCCCCTTAGGACTTTAATGTTCAAGAAAAATGTAAAGAAAGTCGAACTGGATATGAGAGGAATCAAAACGAGTAATCGTTTTGACCCATTATCAGACACAGATGATGACAATAATATGGAAGTCTCAACCGAGCAGGACATCCCGAAACAGCAAGCCACAAAGACTAAACGAGTGATACCTAGACCTAAATCTACACTAAAGACTAAATCCACACCGTCGCCACCGATCGTAATCAAAGGTGGGGTCAATAGCCACCAGGAATTCTTGGCAAGCCTTAAGGCAGCGAACGTACGCGACTTTAAAATCAAGTATACTAGGAACTCGACAATCGTATGGTGCACCGAGCATAAAGACTGAGCGAATCTCAAGCGTATTTTCGACAATGAGGCAATGGAATATCACTCTTACGCGGATAAGCTTACCAAAACCCACGCCTTCGTGTTACGAGGCTTGGACGGCGGCATCTTACCGCAAGAGGTGAGAAACGCTCTAGTAGATGAATACGATCTGAAAATAAAGGAGGTCCATCAAATGCGAAAAACAAGAGCGCCACTATTCTTAGTGGTCACGGAAGGCAATATCACGCTTAAATACCTAAGCACTGTAAATACCTGATGAACGTGTGTATCAACTGGGTATACAGAACGAGCGAAAAGCTAATCTCCCAATGCAAAAGATGCCAGGGACACGGCCATGCTTTGACTTATTGTCAGCGTGCGTGGCGGTGCTCTAAATGTGCTGGTGGACACCAGATGACGGAATGTGCAGAGGATTTCATAAAGTGTGCAAACTGCAACGGAGAGCACCGGTCGACCGACCCGTTATGCCCGGTGTACGATTTCAAAGCCTCGCAATTGACGCAGTCGAAACAGCAACCCAGTAACAGTAGAAGAAACTTCAAACCAACGCCCCTTCCTGAGAGACCAGCATGGCAAAGACAGCAAGCAGCAGCAGTAGATAGCAGAGACTTTGACCGCAGCTTCCCGCCGTTCTCACACGGAATAAAGTGAATGAAAGTGAAAACGTGCCAGTGCGCGACAGTAGCCGAGTGAATATTACCGATAATGTAAGTAACGATAAATCTAGGCCAATACCTGACAACTCAGCCCGTGATTCTTTTACAAGATTACAAACCGTAACTGATAAAATAAACTCTTTGGTTAATATTGATCAATTCCTTTCAGCATTAGAAGACTTCGCAGGCCTCAACCCGTTGATAATTTAATCGAATCCGGACCCTATAACAAAATCTCAAGGAATCTATTATCTAAAATGGTAACACAAGTTAAAAACACTTTGAAGAAATGTAGCAACCTTATTTCTGATCAAATTAAATACAAATTATCTGTGAGCAATCCTACTATGCCGAAACTATATTGTCTTCCCAAGATTCATAAACCTGGGAAGGCAATGCGTCCCATAGTCTCGGCAATAGGATCGCCAAATTATAATATATCCAAGTGGCTAGCAAACCAGTTTCAAAATTTACCTATAAAACAACAGAATTCAGGAGTACTAAATTCCTTAGATTTCATAAACAAAATTAAAGATACGATTCTTAATGAAGGTGAAATTTTAATCTCGTTTGATGTTAGCTCATTGTTCCCTAGTGTACCAATCCCACAGACCTTGCAATACCTTGGAGAATTACTTGAGATGAATAGTTTTGATAACGAAATCAAACAAGAATATTTAACTTTAACCAAACTTTGCATGGATCAAAATTATTTTCAATATAAAAACAATCAAATTCACTTATGAAGTCGAGAACAATGGCCAACTACCTTTCTTGGATACTTTAGTGATTAGGAACGATAATAACACATTAGAATTTGATATTTACAGATAAAATACTGCTACTAACCGATATATTCCTAATGATTCCTTCCACTGCGACCAACATAAAATGGCCAGCTTTCATTTTTTAGTACACCGTATGGTTAACTTTCCTCTTAGCCGAGAAAGATTTAATAAGGAAAAGGAAACAATTAGGAATATAGCGGAAGTTAATGGTTTCAATACTAACTTAATAAATAGACTAATTATTAGGCATTTGTTTAGAAAGACCATTCGTGATTCCACTTCTTTCGTTAATAAGGATGAAAATACAAAATATGTTTCGATACCGTATAATCCTCAGTATACTAGAGGACTCCAAAAAGTTTTTAAGGAAGTACGTTTAAAATTAGTATACCAGACTCAGTTTAACATTAAGAAACTATTAGGTGGTCCAAAGGACAAAATTGAAATGTTAGAAAGAAGTGGAATATATGAAATTGGATGTATGGATTGTAACCAAAAATATGTTGGGCAAACTAGACGATCTATACAGACGAGATTCAAAGAACATATAGCTCATTTAAAGTATGGTAGAACAGAAAAATCAAGTGTTGCCGAGCATGCTTTTGATAATAATCATAGAATAACAATAAAAAATTTAAAATTAATTCATAATATAACTGATAGGAGATTATTAGACGCATATGAAAGTATGGAAATTATTAAATGTAAGAATAGTTTAAATAGAGATAGAGGGCCTATTCCGTATAGTCCATTGTATTGGTTAATCCAGCGTGACTAGTGGGATTCCAGGATTGGTTCTTTTTAGTTCCGCTTGATTGAGCAAACAGTAGTATAAAAGCGAGTTTTCCGCTCAGCCCCGCAGTTGCGATCACCGCATCTAACCCACGATTTTGTTCTGTGGGAATATTTAAAAAATTAAGTTTACGTCATTCAACCAGATAATATTGAGTTTCCAGCAAAGAATATGAACCGAAATCAGAACTATACTCGAGAAATTTCTGATAAATGTTACAGAAAAATTTAGAAATCGGCTTGGGCGTTGCTTAGCAGAAAATGGCGGTCATTTTGGACACCTCAACCACCAACAATGCTGTGTTTTTGTGTTCATTGCCGCTTGATTTTTTAAAACTAAGTATTTTACGGAATAAATAGTTAGTACAGAAATTAATCTTAAATGTATTTTTGGCATATGCCACGTTTTTTTGAGAATGCGTTCTGAGCTTAGAAACCACTGCGTTTCTGCAGACTCGTGTTATGGAAAACGGTTTTCAACTATAACGAATGACAAACAACAGAATCTTCCCCAATATATCTTTATTAATTAAGTGAAAATTTCTACCTTGAAAATGCTTAAACTTTCTTTTTTTTTTATGTTTGTTACGGATGCAATAGAAACAAGGATTTAAAACGGTGACCTTTTATTAAGCCAATGAAAACAGAATCCATTAAGTAATTCATATCAACACAACATAAGGAAAAGTATTAAATAATAAATTTACATATTTGTTTTTATGAAATCTACAACCAAAAGATTGATGTTGATGGTAATCTGACAATTTTTTGAATGAATTGCACAAGTGCATCAAAATTACCGATAATTTTGCATGACAGCGTGTTATGTAAAAACTGCACGAGTTCATTTTCATATTATAATATTATTAAATTATTTATGTTTAGCCCGATACAGGGCTAAACATAAATAATTTAATAAGAGTCAGGATTTTTTCCAGACACAAAAATGCAACAAAATATCAGCTATTTGTTAAATACAACAATACACGCAACGAAATAAAGGGGTACTACTGCACTTGTGCAACCGGAGCACGAGTGGTAGATACCTATGTGCTGCCACATTGCAAGTGTTATTTGGTATTTAAGTTATGCTCGATATTAAGATATAGTTAAATATCCAAGCAATAATGCTCTAGAGTGTGTCGAAGACTACTTAATTACTTAATTAGAAAAAATATATTTTTTATGGTTTTCGCAAGCTAAGGTTGGCTTTTGTCAGTTTTTAGAAAGTATAAAAACAAATAAAAATACTTATACTTTTTGAGTACCCCCTGTACTATGTTGGGGTTTGGAACCTTCGGCAAAATGCACTAAAACCCCGTTTTAGTATCCCCTGTACATAAAAATTATCGCGTGACATCTAACACAGACACTTAAGATAAAAATTAATTTATTTGTGTTTTCCAAGGAACCCTACCCGCCACTGTATCTCGGAAACCAGTCATAGAATCGTTTTGGGCCCATGGGACATTTTCATCAGGAGGCCAAGAACTACAACATACTAAAATTTCATCAAATTCCGTCATTCTTTAAAATCCCATTAAAAGTGTGCGGGGTCCTTTTGAAACGAAATCTAGTTTTTTTGATTGAGAGGGTCGTAATAACTGTTTTATTTTGGAAAAAATATATTTTACGGATTTTTTATAGCTCCTAAAAAAATCTATCTCGAGAACGGCTAAAAATAGTCGATTATGGACGAAAAGTAGTATATAAAAGTTGAAAAAAAAATGTATGTTGAAAAATATGCACGTGTTATGATAAGTTTTGAAGCTGTAATTTTTTCCTAACATGATATTTCTCAAAAATCACATTGGCAGTCATGTGCCACAATTATGTGGGATATTACTGACAGGTCTCAAATTGACAATATGGCAGAGTAAACTCTGGGCACTCTAGCGTTCTCTGTGTGCCCGATGGGCTCGCCACCCATTTCCGCTACATGCACCCATGTTAATGAAATCATAGCCGGAAGGGTTTTGATAAGTACCTTTAACACCTAAACATAAAAAAATACTGAACCTAACTATGCCCACGGATTTCACTGTACATAACCCGAACGGTGGCCAGACCACTGAACCCAACCCCTGTTTACAATTGTTAGTTCAAAACAACAAGTTAATTAGTTTGCTGTTGAACTGCTTACACGTTGGTTATTCGGTATTTAAGCCCAAAACCAATTTATTTATACACACTAAGTAACATAATCCTTAAGTACCAAATTTTTTACAGATTTTTAAGACACTGCACGACGACGTACAAGAGTTCCATATATTTTGCAGCACCCCTAGAGATACTGTTCAAAGAGATATTAAAAAACCTTAAATGCAAAAGTTGTAGGGTGCTTCATAAGCCACCAAAATTTTTTCAGACAAATAAATGAGCATCGCAAATCTATTAAAAATTATCAACTTGTTTTCTTTTAAATGGATAGTCCTCTATAGTTCGTTGGTCGGGTAGTCCATTCGTTACTGATTCCGAATATAATAGGTTTGATATCTCTATCTTTAAAAAACCAACTAGAAAAAAAAACAAAAACCATTTCATAACATAGACGTGTTGGAAGTGAACGGTATAAAATTAAGTTGGTTAAATGCATTGATCTTATGACACAGTATTTGTCATTTTTCTCAGTTAGTTTTTAAAATATATGGTAAAAACCTGGTACATATATTCGAAATCAGTAATGAACGGACTATCCGATGAATGAATGATATACAGGATAATCCATTAAAAAAACAAATTGTTTTATCCGATGTCAAATTGAAACAGTTTAGGAAAAGTACTTCAACTTGGGTGATTTAAAGTGTTTTCTAGCTCTTAAAATAAAAGCTCTAAGGGTGCTCCAAAACATGTGGAAAATCCCTGTACATGCCAGCATGAAAAGAAAGTACCTAGCTATTTGGTCCTTAGAAATAGAGGAGTTCTGATAACACCCTGTATATCTAATACAAAACTATTCCTCTAAATTAATTTTTTACATATTTATGTTTATAAAAACCACAGTTATTATACCTATTGTATAGTATCCCTCATTTGGTCTCAAAAAACAGCATTTTCTTAATTAGTAAATTGGGTTTGATACATATCTAAAACTAAATGAACTAAAGCAAACTGTGAATTATGTCTAAGAAGTATTTTTGACACAACATTTTTAATGAACGTAAGCGCAGAGATCCGTATATTCAAATAATTTTCTTCCTTGTTTATATTTTAAATAATAATGCTATTTTACTTAACTCCTACAGGTTGTCCGACTATTAACATAAATTCTTTGTGGTCAATTCTTTATTAACAAGTGAATAATCTAATGTCTAACTATATCCTAACCTGTATAAATTTTTCGGTTATGACAAACAGCCTCCTGTCCTAAAATATGAAATACCCAAAAGGGATAAGGTAATTTCATTATACTTTGAGCTGACTTTGCAAACCGTTGGCGTCGAAGTATATTCATTCATTTCCCTGGTCAAGAAAAATTGATTTTTAGATATGAATTTCGAAAAGAAGATACCAACAGTCGAACTTTTATAGCAAACATAGCTGTAGATCTAGGAAAAACATGCGATGATGCCCATGCCTACTTTAGTGACGAATTGGGATATGGACTTATTGTTTATTCATTGAAAGAGGACAGAAGTTGGAGATTTGAGCACAGTTTCTTTATGCCAGATCCCCTAAAAGGTATTGTTACTACAAAGGTAAAATATTAAAATATTATCTAACTGATAATGATAACTTCAATCATATAAGCCATACAATATACGAGATGCATACAAAGAAAAAAATTAACATAAATATTAAAATTATAACAGTAACTAAAATAAAAGAACACACACTTTAAACACGACGGTATGTAGACCCAAAGACACCCATGGGTGTAATCACGGCACAGTGTGTGCCGTGGGTGTAATTGAGGACATAGGCAGGCAGATGAAACATTTTCATTTCATATACTTTAAATATTTTTGGGTGATTAGGAAAATAATATTTTATCGTTTTAAGTGAATGGCTAAAAATAAGATAACTAAATACACCGCCATTTCACTTCATTCACCGCAAAACAAACAATGTTTACCTAAAATTCTGTTTAAAAGATATATAAAATTTATTGCAATTAACACGTTCTCTTCATAACAGAGATGTACGCAATAATCAATGCTTTGAAAATTTTGCTAAGTACTCCTACAAATAATGTGCTGCATCACAATATGCCTAATACCTGCAATAAAAACTATTCTGTGTTTCAAAAATCTATTTTATATTTATTTGCATTTTTCATACCGGAACTATTAAACAGTAAAATAAACAATAACGCATCTATCATTATTTTAAAAATAAACATATTATGTTACAAATTAAATATAATATAATATACCGGGTTTTAACGAAATCATTTTAGCTTAGACACTTTAATTTTGTTAATACCAAAGATAGAAATTTGGCTTGAAGATTTAATAAACAAAAACACACTTTTTGACTTAGAAACAATTAACTATCGTTTCCGGTTTTACCAGAAGTGATTTTTTTGCATAGAAACCTACCTATTTTTTTCATAATTAGGTACTTCTCTAAATTTCAACGATGTTGGCGGAGTTCTTGTTAATTTAAACATTCCGCCATTTTGAAATAAGTAGTTTTCACTTTTATAAAATAATTCAATAAATAAGTTAAAAATATTGTTTACTTTTAACTTCTTTAACAAAATGTGTAAAATTTCGATTAAATAATTAGTGCTCGCAAAGTTTACGTTATACTAAAATTACTAATTTTTGAAGCAAATATTAACTAATAGTTCAAATTAAAGATATGTACTAAAAACTAAATAGCCATAAAAAAGCAAACTCATTTAAATATCTTAAAATATTACGAGAATTGAATTATGTTATAAAAATAACCACTACTTGCTTCAGAATGACGGAACGTGATTATAACACAACTTATGATACATCGTCCGAATAGGAATTTAGACAGCTACCTAATCATAAAAAATATCGGTAAGTTTCTATTTAAAATTTAAAAAAAATTCACTTCCGGTGAATTCAGAAACGATAGTCAATTGTGATTTTGCCCATTAAATTTTCGACTCAAACAAAATTTCTAAAAAAAAATCACCCAGTCACATCATAACCTGCATATTTTGCAATATTAATGAATGCAATTTATGAATTTTAGGAGATTTCAATATAGATAACCTGAACTTTCAATGGAGCGATGAAGGCATTTTTGGAATGAGTCTGACCCCATTAGGAAAAAATGGATACCGGATTCTTCATTTCAGTCCTCTAGCCAGCAATCGGGAATTTGCAGTGTCCACGCAAATTCTGCAGAATTCCTCTAAGACAGAATCTAGTTATCACGATTTTTATTATTTAGAGGAAAGAGGTAAATATCAAGCTATCTTCAAAAGCATTTGGGTGAATATTTCCCGGATGTATAAAAGTTCCCATAAGAGACGTGTAATTAGCGATGAATTCCAGCGGTAATTTTTTAAAACTATCG
>MU185745.1:55259-65367 GCA_016904865.1 Pissodes strobi | reverse complement strand
AGATCTATATATATATATATATATATATATAAATGTATATGTGATATTGGGATTATTTTGTCTTCGGTCCACATCCAGGTGTGTAAATTGACACAAGTGCCAATTAAGCGACCTGACAAAAACTTAAAAAATACTTTACGTTTCGAGGACAAATCTACCCCCGCTTTCAAAGGCAAGAATTCTAGAAATGGAAACTATTAAAAATGCCATTAAAGCGTTTAGAATAGATAACAGTAAAAAGTTCGCGCCCTTTATCAAGTTTTAAGCTTGTCTCTGACGAATCAATAAAATGTCATTATAATGAGTGGATTGTTAGGTTTGTGTCATATTGAGGTATGATGTAAATAATGATGTTTTTATTACTCATGCATCATAATCAACGATTATCGCACGCTGCAGCGTGCTTAAAATGATATTTATGATGCGCCTACTTTTTTAAAGGTTGCTATAGAAACATTTGATCATGTCAAATGTGACATATTAATATATTAGTCAATATATCCCTTATGTTTAATATTTAAAACATTTTTGAGATTATGATGCATTCGTAATAAAAAATAGCGTATGATATACGTGTATAAGATGCGTTTAAAGCCCTTGCGACTTACAAAACACTGTTTTGACATATGTCGCGCGTGCTTTAAAGGCCCTCTTATACACTTATATCATAACATACTATTTTAAGTGTTATACAGGATGTCCGGTAAGTGTATGGCATACTGTCAAGAGCGTAATTTGTCATAGAAAAAAATCCTAAAGGTCCTCTTAGCGGAGATGCAGAGCCCCAAAGGGTTACCAAACAATTTACCTTTTCGGCGACTCTTAACTTTTGAACCAACGTGTATAATTTAATGAAATGTTAATATTTTATGTAGGCCATAAGGGCTCATAACATACTGCAGTAAATGTTTTAAATCGTCAGGGAATTCAGGAACAGACTTGTCACCACACTTGTTGAGACAAAATTTTATCACGTGTCATTTTACAGAGCTGAAAACTGATTTTTTAAATACTTTTGTCATTCCTCTTTAAAAAAGGTGGGCTATATTTGTTTCGATAAATGACCGTCTTCGAAAAAATTAAGTTTTTTCACCACAGGTTATTGAAATAATAAATCAGAATACTACAGTAAAACCCCAGTCGTTCTAATTTATGCTGGCATGCATCTGATTCATAGACATGCACTCCGTAATTGTGTAAAGGCAAAAATAATTTATTCTGATACATTTCCAGATCGAAGTGTACCGTACCTATATGATCTTAGCTAAAGAGAAACAGGTAAAAATTAAGTTATAAAAAGTACCTAAAACTGAACCTTTTGACATTTCGGAAATCACTTAAGCGCGAGAATTTTAGAAATGTGAAAGCTTTGCTTCTTCTTACTTACTTGAGCATATTTTCCAAAGTGGTCTCCCTGTACCTCTAGACATTTCCTTATTCGACGGATGTTTTTCGTTGTACTTGAAAAAACATTCCAGAATTGGCTCGAAATTCGTTGCAATGGTGTGTTATGCTTTGTATCTGGTATTTCCTTGTGTGAACTAGTCTGTCTAAATTTCCCCATAAAAAGAAATTTAATGGAGAAATGTCGGGTGACCTCGGTGGACATAAAATAGGCCCACCTCGACCTATCCATCAATGACTAAAAGTATTTGAAAAGTGCTGACGAACTAAATTTAAGGGCACATTTTCTAACAAACCCTTAAAGTTTTGTTTCAAGAATTGCAAACACCATTTAATCTGTCTTCAGAAAAGGACGATCCAAGGGGATGGTTTCCAATGATCCCCGCCCACTTGTTAACCTTTGTTGGTACTTTGTCTCTACTATTGCATGAGAACTTTCTTCATATCACTTACATAAATTATGGCTATTTATGAAACCGGCTTCGTCCATGAACAAAACATTACTAGTGAAATTTGGATTTTTCCTAAATCGTTGCAAAAACAAATTTACGTAATTGACTCTTGCAGGATAATTAGCGGGAGACATGACATACATCTTCTGAACGTGATAAGCATACAGCTGTTCTAGAAGGATCCCAGGGATCCACTTTGTCGCATGCACCGACGGCTTTCTTACACTATTAGAGGGATTTTCAGCAATTTTATCAAGAATGTCTTCCTCTAACTGAGTGTGCCTTCTTGGAGGCCCTTCTCCGAGACTGTTTCTTTTAAGCTACTATCAACTTTCAAAAGTTTTTCAGTGCGATAAACGCCGATTTGGAAATTCGTTTTCCTGCACACGATAGCTAGTGCTTGTCCATAAATTAGATGCATGTCAGCATATTCGCTATAGGAATAAGGCACCATTACTAAGTTGAGTGTACTCAATCAACCAGACATTTTTGAAAAGTGCCAATAACAGATTGTTAACGAAATAGTATCGACTGGTATGTTATTGTAGTATTCGGATTTACTATTTCAATAACGTGTTATACAAAAACTTATTTTTTGCGAAATCAGCTTAATTTTTTCGAGACGAATTTAGAGAACCTTTTTTAAAAAGGAATGGTCAAAGTATTTTTTAAAAATCAGTTTTCAGCTCTGTAAAATAACGACTGTCAAAATTTTCGTCCAACGAGAGTGACCGCAATTTTGTTCCTGACTTACCTGACGATGTAGTATGGTTTTATGGATCCTTACGGCATACAAAAAATATTAAAGTTACATTACATTATACAAGTCGTTTTAAAAGCTAGAGCCCAAAAGGTAAATAGTCCCTTTGGGGCCCTGTATTTCCGTCAAGAAGCACCTATGTACTTTTTATGGCAAATTAGTGTTAGTTTGACCTTTCCTATATACTCCCGAGAGTATGTCATATATTTAAGGGACTCCCTGTCTATTTATAAATAAGTGCATGTATAACGTTTTTTGAAATAATTTAATGATTTTCATTTAATGGTTTAATTACTAAAACATAGTTTTATATACAATACCGAAACAGAATTTTTGCACTCGACGCGCGATTCGCTAACCAAGTTAGCATCATCAGCAGATGATTAAGGCTGTTTTAATCATCTCTTGATGATGCTAACATGGTTAGCGAAACGCGTGTCGAGTGCAAAAATTCTGTTTCGGGATTGTGGATAAAACTCTGTCTGTTTAGTGCATTTTGCCGAAGATTCCAAACCCCAACCTAATGGTTTAATTAATTTTTAAGTATCCGTGATCAGCTTTAGTTTTTAACAAAGGTAACCAAGTGTTATTAAAACTGACAGAAACTGAAGCAACATATCCATGAGATACAATATTAAAGCAGTTTAATTTTACGTGTATGTCAGATGAAATAAAACGAATAGGTAACAAAAAAAACACTCTTAGATCTAAACTACACAAAAATAAAATCACGTAATGCAAATGAAAATATAAAAAATATCCTCTATCTCAATTGAAGAAAATAAATTATATATAGTAAAACCAGTAGATCATTATCCAAACATATAACAAAATACCGAACCGTATATTAGAAATCCACAATTCTACAAATCACAAATTTGTCAACATGCATTTGATAACAATCATAGAATACAATGGAATTCGAGTATTTAAAAATAGCAAACGTTTTTAAAACACTTGGTTACCTTCGCTAAAAACTGAAGAAAACAATCCACATTTAAAATTTAACTAATTCATTAACTAGTAACCATTAAATTGTTTCAGAAGCACTTATTTATAAATAAAATGTATTGACACCTTAAAAATTCAACAGTCACTACTTACCCAATAACACCTCAATACGGCACAAAACCATTATAATGATATTTCGTTGATTTGTCAGTCAAATCCAAGACTTAACGCCCAAAAGTAATAATTTTATTATCAATCATATTTTTAGATTTCTTGCATTTGAAAACGGGAGCAGATTTGTCCTCAAAACGCAGTCTTTTTAGATTTTTCAGCTTCGTTAGGTTCTCTCAATGGCGAATTTGCACCCGAAGTGGGCTGAGCGGGTCCCATCAAAACCGACATATGTAGAGGTGTTATTGGTCCTATTCTATCTTATTTCATACTCTCCTTTTCTCGTAAGGTTCACGTGCAATAAAAGGTAATTGGTGCAAAAAGATGAAACCGCCACAACAATATAGAACATATTACATCTATTTTAACAATATTTAATTTATTCCATCTAAAAAAAGTCCGTTATATGGAACTACTATCATACATTTAAATGTTTGCCCTATAAATTAATAAATTGCCAAGATTCTGGTCTAATATGCATCAAATAAAGAATTTTGTTGAGATATTTGATAATTGCATAATTACAAATGCAAGGGTTTGGAATAACACAATGGCTATATTATACGTATTTAGACATACATATTATTATTATAATAAATACGAGCCTGCTCTATAAACAATGTAACGAAGAGACACGTTCTAGCAGATCGCTATTACTAAACATTTATACTGACACATCAAAAATAATTCACGAAAGAACCTGAAGTACAAATCAAATTAGACCCCACAAATTTACAAAGATTAACGGTGTTGCTTTATTGATTTCTTTTAATTTAAGGACCCAATACGCACACTACTTCACGAGTTATGACTAATGATGGAATTCAGTTTTTTAATTTGATCGATCAAAATGCTGTCGGATGTTGGAATTCCAAAAAACCATATGAACCCAAAAATATTGCCGTTGTAGAAAAAAACGATCGAGAATTAATCTTTCCAGCAGATGTTAAGGTATGCATTAATTTTGCTATAATAAATGTACTGGGATATCCAAATAAAAGTGAACAAGCCTTTTAACTTTTTAATTTTTAATGATGGGAAAAAATGTTAAATATGAATGTTTTGGAGGTTTTTATGGATCATTCATATATCTTGTTAGCAAAACAACTGAGCATCGAATAAAAAAAAAACATCCATTTTATCGCTTAACTGAAATTGGACGGTATAATTTTAATAACATGTTTGGATGCTAGGAGCACTTCTAGACATATTTTGTATCATTGGGTTTTTCAGTCGTTTTTGGAATATTTCAAATTATAAATTATTTCGCATAAATAAACTCTATAGAGTAACTATCCAAGTTGCAATCGAAATAACTGCAACTTTTTTCTAATTTCCAACTTAGGTAATTCGAAGTTAATGTATAAAGGTTGACAACAATACTTTAGTCACCGTGAATCGATAATTTTGCTTTTATGCAAAATTAATTATTCAATTAAACAACAATTGTTTAATTTATATTGTTTTATAATAATGGAAGCAATAACAAGTGATAATAAACAATAACAAATTTCCGCAATGTTTTAATTCTTCGCATTTTTCATACATTCTTCTCTGCCCCTGAAGGCTGTCACCTTTCTTTGAATTTCGTCAATATTTTAACTTTTATTGCTGCAATAGCTTCCTAATATTGTCCCTGAGCCGCTGTTACATTATTGTTATTTGTTAAAAACTATTATTATAGTTAGCCTTGACTTTGACACTATCTGCTTATAAGATATGTTCACTCTTATTCGGATATTACTGTACTAGGTATATTTCAATTATCGAGTTTTAAGTATTCTGGCATAGCGCTGAGCATTTATGTATATAACAAACCTGGTAATGATCTCCTTTTAATGTTCGAAGTTAAAATCATTTCATAATACATTATTGATCAATTTATAATAACTGACATTAAAATATATATAATCAATGCCGAAATCTAATCCTGATTCGTATTGGCGGAAATAACTAAATACCCCACCCCAAAAACAATACGTTATCTCGACTTTTTGCCAAGCAGCGTAATCGATGACTTCCAAGGTCATCTATCCTGAGATTCTATCCAGAAACACTAATTTTAGTAACGGTATTTGGGGCGCAGACACTCTTTGTCATAAAACCAGAATGAAATTCGGCTGAGATGAGCTACTGTTTTTTTTATATATATGCAAGAAGCGCATGCATGTAGGTTTTAAATGAGTAAGCAGCAGGTGATAATTGTTGATGTGCATTTCATTTTTGTCTTCATATATAGGGTTCAAATTTTTCAAATATCAGAAAAAATTCAGTGAATCATAGGCATTAAAAATAAAAACCGGTAAAAATACTTTATACTTTTCTATTTAAATATAATTTTAAGAAACCAATACTTTCGGAAGGGAAAACAGCTGTCAGAACTAATAAAATGATTATCGAAAAAAATAAGGTCGCCAGCTTACGAAACTAGAGTTAATAAAATATGATATTTTATTAAAATTAGTGAGTCACTTGGTGTTTTAAAAGTTTTAAGGTACGTGAATAGCATTTTCTTTTGAAAATAAAATATATTCCGAAATTATTTTCAGGCAAGAGTATTTTATTTAACTGGGAAGAATTATTATTCATTATGGCTCGCGTGTTCCCTGTATTTCATTGACTGTTTGTAGCGCAAGGGCAAAATATACCATATATTATTTTTAATTGATAAGTGGAGTTTGGATGCAGAGTCATTTGATTAATAATATTAACAGGTTTCTTAGAAAGTATGATATATTATATAAAAAGTTTAATATTTTATCATAAACTCAATCTTTCTTAAAACCCATTATTATTTTTTTAACTGACAAATTAATGTGTGTCACATAATGTGTGTAAATTTATATATCGATATTATCAGTTATCTGAAAAAAAGATGCAAGTTATGATAAGAAGTTCTAGCTTCTACCATACAATTTATGTGCATAGAGTTGGCTTCGATAGCATTATAAAAAACCGTTCCTGGAATCAATTTAACAATGTGTTTTCCTGATTCAAACCAACCCTATAAAAATCTTATCAATGCACGTGACTGTTTGCTACTCAATAGAAAATTTAAATCACATCTTACAACCGCTAAAAAGCATTGTTAGACATAATTACTTCATTGTTACTTCTATTTTAGGTAATTTCAAATTTCAATAACTAATCAATGCCATTGTTAAATGACTTATTTTTATTGTGTCAACTTATGCTTTATTTTATTTGCTACGCTTGTCCTTTAAGTCACATTAATCATAAAAAAGTAATACTTTTGTGTTCTTATAAAATAATCTACTATTTTCGTCGAATAACATTTAAATATATGCTTTTGCTGTCTAGGTATTAAAAGTAACTGGTCACGTAATTGCTAAACAATTTAGATAAAGCAACATTTATTTAAATACTCCGGACGAAGCGAGGCCTCTCTATGCTATTCTCGACCAGGGCTGCACGTATACCACCTGTGGTAACCACCACAGCTCCCGAATTTTCTCGGCCGGCGATGACTCATACGAAAGAACGTAGACGTGACAAGGCTAGTTCTATAGGGTAGCACAAAAACATTCGGATGGTTGCTAGCCGTGACAATATTAAAGACTATACAAATAATGTGTATATTAAAATAAGAAAAAAGTAAATGCAGGCAAATAGCTTTAGAAAATCATATGACAAAAAAAATACTTAGCACATAATTCATATGTTAGGAATAAAAACATGCATGCATGCATGCCAAATTCTTACTCTAGACTCACCTTGGCATGTACCTCTATTAATTACTTCATCAGAATCAAACTCTTGCTCTCAGATATAAGATCTAGAATCAGATTCTTCTAAGCCTAAATAAATGACGACAAAAGGAAAGTTTTCAAAGATAGTATCCTCCATGATTTTTGTCCAGACCGCGTATATTAAATTATCACACTGATGAATTGATTAGTCCACTTGTCTATAGTAAAATTAGAGAAATATGGGTTATTTTTAGTGATAGTTTTAGTCGCGCTTATTCGATTTCAGTAGGATTATATTGACATTAGTACTTTAAAGTTAATTAGTGATAGGCAACTGTCTTTCCTCTCGTCATAAAAGTCATGTGCTGTTAAGGCGCTTGTATCTTCAAAAATATATTTTTAAATTATGTAAGTGGCCTATTCTCTGCATAATCCAAATAAACTGCTGGCCATTTGCTTTCGAGCAAGAAAAATTTCGCCCAAATTTAAAACTATATATTTTCTTAACCAGATATGATATCGACCTACGGTTTTTAATGATTAATAGATTTATCTCTTAGGAAAAACTTTCCATATTGGATTTTTTTAAACTTTAAAAAAATTTTATATACAGGGTGTCAAAGAAGAGGGTGATTTTTGCTCCAACTACATTAGCATGTAACTTTCACAATAATTTTTTAAATTTTGTCACTCTATGTCATTTGAATCACTGGTCTATAGCAAAGAAAGCAGTCAGTCAAATTTTTGATATCTGCTATATTTTTAATTTTCTTTTTGAATTTTTTGTAAAACCTTGTTTTTCAACTTTTTGGTAGCTAGACTCCACTGTGCGTTGTATCGTGCAAACTTTATAAGTGATTATCATTAGCATTTAAAGATCCTTTACACAAATAGTGCACTATGTAAAAATCGACCTCTCCTATTGGTCGATCCATCTCGTATTACGATATGTCTGCGTGATGCAATCGGTTCCTATCAAAAGCTCTTATGGTGTAGAGGTTTAGATCGTTGGGTCTCACCTGGAAAACGCGGGTTCGAACCCCGTTGTATTTTTTTATTTTTTTTTAAGATTATGTTTCTAAACAGCTTTTTTTCTTGATTTTGGGTATGTCTTGGGTTAGATTGGGTTAGCACCTGGTTAGTTTCCTTTTCTTGAGTCCCCGTAGCGAGCGAAGCGAGCAGGGGGCCATGCGGATCGACCAATGGGAAAGGCCGATTTTTATATAGTGCACTATTTGTGTAAAGGATCTTATAATGCTTATCATTATGCCTTACGAAAAGCTTGTTTATGTTGATTAAAAAAATTGTACCTAAATGCTGTCTGTGATGTGCAGTGGCGTACTTATAATTACTTATACTATGGTTTGTGAGTATCTCACAATTTTTCCCGATTCTTTTGTATTGGAAAGTACGCGCCTCTAGATTCAGCAAGTCTTTTCCTTATTTTTTATTTTTTAATATTGCACTGGATCTACATGTATATTTTAGAGTGTGTCTAAATATATTTTTTTAAATTATAAATTTTTAATGTAACTTTTGGAAAAATTTTATTTATTTATTTCTACTTAATACAACACTATTCCTAAAATTAAACTTGTTTTGAACCCTTAAAATTAAATATCACTAGTTTGATGTGTTTGATTTTACGAGCGAGTACTTTCCAATACAAAACACTCGTGAAAAAATGTGAGATACTCATAAACCATATAGCCATATAAGTGATTATAAGTACGCCACTGCACATCACCACATTTAGGTACAATTTTTTACAAGAGTCTAGCGACCCGACCAAATTTTCGTTACCAAAGGCCACCTATACTACATAGGCTGGCCTTGCGTGGAATATATTCACAAAGAAGGGGGATTCTTTGTGAATGTATTCGCGGAAACACATGCAAGCTACTGTAATCGACTATAATACGGCTTTTATTAAATATATCCTGGTTTTTAGTTAAATAAAGCAACATATTTTGGAAAAAGTGCATCCAAAGTACGGGCACGTATTACAATAAGTAATATCACTTTTCGCATGGCCCTCCGCTCACTGCGCTCGCTACGGGGGCTCAAGAAAAGGAAACTAACCAGGTGCTAACCCAAACTAACCCAAGACATACCCAAAATCAAGAAAAAAACTGTTTAGAAACTTAACCTTAAAAAAAATAAAAAGAAAACAACGGGGTTTGAACCCGAGCTGCCGACGCCGATAAATGCCGCTGCCGAGTTCAGACCTAACCATCTAGTCCTCTGGACCACCACGCCTTATATGCAAATCGATTGCATCACGATGACATAGCGCGAATGCAATCGCTTGAGTCAACGCCATCTGCACTAGATTGCGCTAGAGTCGGTATCGAAAATTATATCGGGTCTACAGACGCTTGTCAATTTTTTTACTGAACATCAGCAAGCTTCTCGTAGGGTATAATAATCACTTTCAAAGTTTGCACGATACAACGCACAGTGTGGTCTAAATATCAAATAGTTGAAAAACCAAGGTTTTACAAAAAAATCGGTATCTCTTAAAACATAACAGATATCAAAAATTTAAGAGACCGCTTTCTTTGCTATGGACCAGCAATCCAATTGATGTACAGGGTGTCCCATTTTCGATGATATTACGGGGTATCTCACTTACGAGTAAAGATAGAGAGTTGCGGTTT